>JBBMHQ010076443.1:0-12220 GCA_037834295.1 Postelsia palmaeformis
CCCCCCCCCCCCCCCCCCCCCCCCTCCCCCCCCCCCCCCCCCCCCCCCCCCCCCCCCCCCCCCCCCCCTTCACAATGGACCAAAGGTGACAATGTAAAAAATAAGTAAACCCATGGTGCAAAGGGGGGAAAAAAAAACAGTAAAACATCACACACGGAAAAAACGCATTGCACTTCGAAGCACATGCATGAACACAATCAACACACACGAAAGAGCAACCAAAGACACGGAACAAGAGATAAACACCAAATCACACCAAATCACACGAAAAGCACACACACGTATCATCGGAAGAAGCATCCCACACCAATTTCTGGAAACCCCTGGAGTATGCCCGCACCCGCTGGCCGCTGACATATTTGAGTTACAAAAGTATGGGACACCATAATGAGCAGGACATCCGGTACACACAAAAACCCATACATTCACCTATTTTTACTAACAATATTAGGTCATATTCACTATGGATCCCCCAGAATAGCAGCGGTACGCACACATACCCGAACATAACGATGTTAATCCCTGCACGAAAAACCGCACCTTACCCCCCCCCCAAACGAAAACACTGCCAAACCCTCTATGAAACCCTTGCCGGTTTCCTATATCCCCTCGCTGCTGACGTGCCTGTATCAACGCTTCCCTCGTATGCAAGTACAACAAAAAAAAACAGAGGTGTAAACGACAAAATGTCACGCGCCATGCGTACACTCTTATTGGCAGATCTAGGCGCCGTTCCCGAAAGCATTGCCGTTCGCGGAATATTACAAATAAGCCCTGGTGGGAAACCTCCGTATGATACAGGAGACCCCTATTATTGCTCCGGAAGGGGATGATAGTGTTCCACCCCTCGGAATTGACGCATTTCAAGATTTTCGGGTGCAACTCGTACTTTTTTTGACCAAATTTGTTTGAACGGGCGCCGTTCGCGCGTTTTTAAGCCCGTGACATAATAAACCTTCTTGATAAAAGCCCTGACCGGATTCTCCAAAAACATTAGGGCCAGAACAGCAACAACAACGAACACATAACAGCCCCTCCATGGCAAGCCTTGACCGTGTGTTGACAAGCCACCGGACTAAAAAAAGCAAAACACGCGCGCACCCTAACCCTCGAACAATCGAATATGACCAGACATACCCAATTCGCGTCCCAGCCTCAACCCCCTCTTTTTCTTATTCTTTTCAACCCTCTCTATGACCATACGACTACGCCCATGGATGATACTGAGTACCTCCCTTCCCCCCTCCCCTCTATGAAAACCCTTACCATATCCTCGCACGCCCTGGTTGCTGACAGGAGGCGCTTTCCTGGTCGTCTTGGTGTGTCGTACCACAGGTGCCGGGGTCACCGTAACTGACATTCCGTCACGAATGCTGGTTGTCGAATCTTTCCCCGCTAATGACGAAAACAAGCGCGTTGCAACCTGAGAGCTGCCCAGCGCACTCCCACCCCCACCGCCACCATCACCACCACCACCATCACCACCACCATCACCACCGCCACCACCATTACCACCACCACCACTACCACTGACATCACTACCACCACCAACACCACTACCACCACCAACACTACTACCACCACCAACACTACTACTACCACTACTACTACCACCAACACTAACACTGCTGGAAACAATACTATTTGAACCAACAGCAGCAGTAGAAGCAGCAGCAGAAGCACTAGAAACTATGGAACCAAAGGGGCTTGGCGAAGAACTGGTAGTAGAGGCACCAAAAGTAGCGGCAGCACAACCAGCACCACCAGCAGTAGCAGCACCAACAACACTACGAGTAGGATCGACAGAAGCGGCGGGAGAAGCATCACCAGCCGAAGAAGCAGCGGCAGTAGCAGCAGCGGCGGCAGCGGCGGCAGAAGCAGCAGCAGCAGCGGCAGCGGCGGCAGCGGCAGCGGGAGGCACAGCCCCACTGGATGTTGCCGCGGTGCTCATCCCAGTTAGGAAGCGAGGAGGTGCAGCTGTGGTTGTACCACTTCGGAAGCCAGTGTTACTGTGGCTGCTGCTGCTGCTGCTCCTGCTTGTGTTACTGTGGTTGCTGTTGCCGCTTGTATTGTTGCTGCTGCTGCTGCTCGTGTTGCTGCTGCTGCCGACTATGTTGTTGCTGTTGCTGCTGCTGCTGCCGACTATGCTGTTGCTGTTTCTGCTGCTGCAGCTGCCGCTCGTGTTGCTGTTGCTGTTGCTGCTGCCGCTGTTGTTATTGCTGTTGTTGTTGCTGGTGGTGGTGGTGGTGGTGGTGGTATCGGTGCTGCTGCGGCCGCTAGTGGTACTGATGGTGTTCGCAGCGGGAGTGGCGGTGTGCTGCCCGTGCATCTGCCGCGGAAGAGTCACCCTAGTCCTGCAGATCGTCAAAATAGCCGAGGGAGGTGATAGGGCGGGGGGGGCGGGGCTACGGCCGTGAAGTATTATCACATTGGACAGATCTACGTAGATCATGATCTAGGTCATTCAGATCCCAACATGGGGTTGTCAGCTGACGTACATTATTTTTATAGTGCAGATCATACAGATCATACATATCATGCAGATCAGGGACCTATCTGATCTATCTGCCCTACATGGTCTAGATCATGATCTGTCTGTACATTATCTGTAGATGATCTGTACGATGCGTCGAAGTATTCGAATCGGTCCTGCAGATCAACGACAATATTCGAGGGAGGGGAGCGATAGCCGCGAATTATTCGAATCAGTCCTGCGATTTGCTGAGGGAAACCGAGGGGAGGTTGTGTGAGGAGGGGAGAGAGGGGGTTGCGATGACTACATTGAAGCCGAGTGATTTGTTCCCAAAATTGACGTGGGCGCAATGACGGAACATGCTACATGGCTACACTATGTCCGGGAATATAGTAACCGTTAAGAATCTGATATGAACACGATACGGAGACAATATTATCGGCCACAGGGGTCTTAATAGCATGTTCGGTCACGAAGACGTAGTCAACTGCTGGTTCGGGTTATCTTACGCAGAGAGGCTGCCAGATTCGCCAAGCAAGGCAAGGCACCAATAACAGGTGAAAAACCACTGCTGTAGCACCGCTCTGTTCCGAGCACTCGAGGACAGTTTGAACACCACCATGGGATATTTAGGTACGTAGCGACACATTATCACGCACCGAGTGCCACCGTGGCATGTGCGTGTTGCCTTCTCGCTATCTCTACAACTATCAGCACACCCAGTGTCCGTCTTGAATATTTATGCTGGGGAGAATAGACACAAGTTATGCGATCACAAACTATTGCGGGGGAACCATGGCAAATACCTGGTAGGATCTACGGTAAACACAAACTCTACATATTTCGCTATTTTAAATGACAAAATTTAGTCCCGTTGACAATGGTCCGCAGTAATAGTGAGACAGACGGGGGGAGGAAAAAAAAACGCGAATTAATCGAGGTGAAAAAAAGCAAATGAAATGCCTACGTAGCGGGGTAGGAGGAATACAACAACACAGCGAGCCAGACCAGGAAATGTAGGAAACTTTAATCCACATTTAATGTCCACTTCAGATTCCTAATGGTGACTCTAATTCCGGCCGGTGTGGTATACTTCATATTTTATTTTTATATATACAGTCAGCGCGATAATTGCACAGTTACTGCTTGGTGTAGTACCTGAAAAGCGACATATCTATACAAAACCACACGTCCCTCGAATCCCTCTTGAGGCTACCGCACGAAACTAAGCAAAAACACATCTAGAAAACAGCAAATACCTTTGCACACTATTACGGGGGAGCATATTAAGCCCATTAGAACCACAGTCTCGTTTTGTGGACAATAGGGAACAAACTACCTGGAATGTGACTGGTTTGTCCCCAAAATGGGACTGGTGTTCTAAAAGGGTCAAGCAGGACCCACGGTGCACACAAAAGCTATATATCTCGCTATTTATGTCAGCAATATTTGGTCCCATTTACTAGGGTCCCTCGTGATATGTATTTCACGAACAAAAAAAATAAGAACAAAAACCGGAGAAAAACAAGGATGATGAAAAAAAGGCGAAGAACGAATTTCAGAAAAAAAACGGTACATACAACCAACCTCTCTATAAATCACCTCCGACTCAGTGAAATTCCGGGCAGCAGCCTGGCCGTGGTCCCTTCTTGAACAGCAGTCTTACGCAAGACCCCTTCCCCCCCCTAGCCCCCCACCCCCTGCCCACCACCTCTAATAAAACCAACCTCCGTAGCACCGGCGACCCTCGCCCCCGTGCCCCCGCCACCCGCAAACGCGCCCACCGGAGGCGGTCCCGCCCTCGCAGCAACGGAACACCCGTCTTTGGTAACCGCCGGGATCGAGTTCTCTTTAGCTGTAAGTCCGGTGTCGGTGTTGTTGGAAGCAGCGAAAGCATCGGCAGCTGCAGCAGTACGTGGAGTAGCAGCAGCAGCAGCAGCAGCAGCAGCAGCAGCAGCAGCAGCAGCAGCAGCAGAAGCAGCGGCAGCGGCGGCAGCACCCGCACCAGCAGCACCACTAGCAGCACCACTAGCAGCACCAGCAGAAGCAGGTGGGGGCGCAGCCACGGGCGGAGGAGGAGCCATCTGCGGATCCGTTTTTGCCGGAATATTATAAACAGGAGCGGACGGCGGTTCCGTTCCCACTTGCCTTCCTCTAACTCTCGCCGTGGCCACCGACGTCAGTCCCGCACCCCGAACAATACTATTCGGAGCGAGTGGTGTTACCCTACCCCCCTTCCGGCCTTGGCCTCCAGCTGTCCCCGCCATTATTGTCGTCATCTCTGAACTCGCTAGCGCTGTTGTTGCTGTTGCGGTAGATGAAGACCCCGCTGATCCTCTCACCTCTGTCGCCACTGTCGGTGCGGATTCCGGTGCAGAAATTGGTGCAGATTCCGTTGCCGATTTAGGTGCCGATGCCGTTCGCAACTGCAGTGCCGACGTCGGTACTGATCTCGGCACCGATCGAGATGCCGATTCCGTTGTCGGTAGCCCTGCAGATTTTCGTGCAAGTGCAGTTGCCGATTTTAGTGCCGATTCCGATGCCGATCCCGTCGCCGAATTTGGCACCGATTCCGTTGCTGCTCCCGGTGTCGATTTAGTTGCTGGTTTCGTTACCGATTCTGCTGACGATTTCGATGCCGATTCCGTTGCCGAAGTTAGTACCGATCCCGTTTTCGAATTCGCTACGGGCTCATCCCCAGCTCGGCCGATTTCCCCAGCCTCCTTTTTTGATTGCTCCGCCCTATGTTCCCCAGCATCTTTCTCCCCCACGCACCCCGGAGGAGCCGCCAACGCTGGTGGTGGCGGTGGTGGTAGTGCTTCTTTTCCTCGTGGTGATGCTGCTGCAGCCGCACACCCAGTCGCGACAGCAAATCTCGCAATGGAAAAATTCGAGGCCGCAGCAGCAGCAGCAGCAGCAGCAGCTGCTGCAGCAGCAGAAGCGGCAGCAGCAACAGTAGCAGCCGTCGCCGCAGTAGGTGCACATGCAGCAGCACTAGCAGAAGGCCCCGTCCGCCCCTCCCCATCACCCTGCCGGGAAGACGTCGATGACGACGCTAACAACCACGACGCAGAGGGGGGTGGTGATAACGATGATGATGATGATGAGGACGATGTTTTTGCCACCAGCGACGGACTCGAAGCATACACGGCACCGCCATCTGCCGGCGACCCTGTTGGCGGTGGCGGCACCACCGCACCCACCTCCGCGACCGGTAACGGCAAGGTTAAGGAGGGTGGTGAAGCCGACGACAGCGTGGACGATGAGAACCCCACTGACGGGGGACTCGAAGAAACCGCAGCAATCGTAGCGCCGGAACCAGCAGCACTAGGGCCACCAGCAGCAACACCAGCAATACCAGCACCAGCGCCGCTACCGCCACCACCACCACTACCACTACCACCACCACTACCACTACCACCACCACTACCACTACCACCACCACTACCACTACCACCACCACCACCACCACCATCGCTGCCGCCGCCGCCGCCGTCGCCGGTGGTGATCGTGGCAGTAGCAGCACCTGTGGGGGGCAATGGGGGAGCACCCTCCCCGTCGTCCGTCGTGTCCATGGCGTCAACCATTACGCTTTCACCCCAGTTCCAAAACGAGCTACCGTGGCGAAAACGACCCCACACTAACTCCAAGTACTTTCCTCTCAAAATAATGGGTGCGCAGCTCTAACGGGGTTAAGCTCGCGCTTCCGAAAATAATCCGGACGAGAACCTACAATGTTTTGGGGCGAGTAGCGAACGCCACCTCCGAGAAGCTACTGCAGACGACAAGAGGTTGCAGTTTACAGCGACCTGGTCACTTGAGCCTCGCTCCTTTTCTCCGGATTTTCCGGGACTTTGCCCTGGAAGCAGCAAGGACGAGCACGACGGTCGAGGGGTGTGCATATACGAGAAGGGATTGTGGCGCAGGGAGGGGGAGGTGGGGGGGGCGGGTAGTTAGGGTATCATATCGTATGGTAAGAGTGTTTGGAAATACTACACAAGTGCGTACGTGTACGAGTTTGAGCAGCAGAGTTTGTCCTTTCTAAGGTCTACGAAAGAAAAAAACGACAGCTGTGAGAGATCGAGCATTTCGTCGAAGCTCATACTTGCAAGCTGTGTGTGATACATCGATCGCGGGTACTACAGCTACGGGTTTTATGTATGGCCGCATGCAGGAAATACATTCCGTGTAGGTATGAGGAGGACAAAATCTGAAGCTGCAGAATTCGAGGAGTGGCTGCACCTACATTTGGGAAATAGTAAATATACTCGTAAATTTTCGAGGTTGCACGTAGCTTGCCACATGTGTCGTAGGTTTGATCGAACTCAAGCGAAAGCAGCACTGTGAGAGGAACGGACATTAAGTACGTATATAGCGCAAGCATCGCACATCAAACCTCTTCGGGCAGGTATCTGGCTGGTGCTTGGTAGCGGTCAAACAAATGTCATCTCTTGTTTTGGTACTTTAAAACGTACGGATGTCGACATTTATGCTATCAAAAACGCGAGCACCCGGTGGTTCAAACGGAAGCAGCATCAGGCTGCCTACGCGCGTCGTGCAGCTCCTTTCGGTGCTGTCAAGTCTGTAACTCTAGTTATTAGGACCCCTCTTTCACAGGCAAAAACTACCACCATATTAATGTACTTTTACCGAGCGTATTTCGTCCTGATTACCATTTCCTCCCGTAATTGCGAACTTAATCACGCGTCCAACATATCAGATCCCTTAATGTATCAGATCCCTCAACAGATCAGATGCCTCAACAGATCAGATCCCTCAACAGGTCAGATCCCTCAACATATCAGATCCCTCAACAGATCAGATCCCTTAACAGATGAGATCCCTCAACAGATGAGATCCCTCAACAGATGAGATCCCTCAACAGATGAGATCCCTCAACAGATGAGATCCCTCAACAGATCACACGTTTTTTCTCACGGGTTTGGATACTCCCTTTTTAGCAGGCACTATCAACAGCCTGTGACGACGGAAGGTGGGTCCGTGTCCAAACACGACGTGCCCATATCCCAAGGACAAAATATAAACCTCAGCTCGGGTGATGCGCTCTATCCCTGTTGATAATACTATAGCAGTAATGCTGCACATATATACCTGGTACGACGTGTATTCACATATACTTTGCTCTAATTCCAAGTAATTCGTCCCCTGGACAGGAGTTGGTTTCCTCAAAGGGTGACATGCTGGATGTTGGGTATCGATCCATCAGTTTTTTTTCTGATATATATTCCGGTGCAAATTTAGTTTAACGACCTGACGAGCAATGTTATGTTATATTATTGTGCAAGGACAATGCTGCCTGTAACACACAGCCACAACCCACGAAAAAAAGCGAACGCTGGACGATAAACATAAGTGCAAAATCAACACCACGAAAACAAAAGCGGGACGAAACAATACCTCCTGGCACGAGGTACCAACCGGATTTCGATTTTTGTATTGTTTTTTGGATTTTCCTAGGGCTCCAGCACCTTTGTGTGACCACCGACTCCTTTTCGTTGGAGAGTTAATGTAAGAACAACAACCAACCAGTACCTGGCGAATATGTTAGGAGACATGTCAAGCATGTCAAGCAAGGCTAAACTTACTGCGCTGTCAAGGGGAGTGTAGAGCCGAAGTGTTCCACACTAAAACCTAGTGGTTTGGTGTCAGTCGAGGCATGTCGAGGCACAAAAGTAGTTGCTGTCTGTCGAGGGGTGAAAGTGCTGTCTCCTGGTATATTCGGTACCTTCCACTGGCATGCCAGGTACGAGTATAAAAACAACAACAATGTCACAAATAAAAGACAGATGTGCAGCAGTACTGTACTTCCTGCATGGAGGTATAAAAAACCCGTACGTACGTACCGGGGGGAGAAGGGTAGTGACAGCTGTGACCACGGCTTGTCCAGAAGGTCGTTGAGGGTAAAACCTCCCACGAGCTAGGCTGGGAAGTGAAAGTGATCATGCAAAAAACAAACAAACTGTTTGTGATACGAGTACGCAATACGGGGGACCTATAGTAAATACGACAAAATATTCTTATTAATATTAGTAAAATAGAGAAATATATGGATTTTTGTACGCCCCCCCCGTCGTAGTAAGCATCACATTTTTTTCAAGTTTTTTTTTCATGATTGTGAAATACGTCAGTCTGTGAGTTCGACTGATCTAAATACCAGGTACCAGGTACTGCTGTAGGTGATACTCAGCTGCGCAACACGTCTCGTCTACCTTTGTAAATGGAATAAACGACACGATATATCTTCCCAACAGAGGGTAGGTGTGAGATGGGACCGGACATGCTGCCGCATAATACTATTAATAGCTGTGTGAAGTCTAAAACGTACAGGATTGAGACGAACAAACGCCATCGCCACTTCTTGCTGCTTGCCGTGCTGGCCAAATCACTGCCGGGTTCACAGCAAACGAAGCAACGAACTCACCAGAAATCAGTCAACATCAGCCCAAAATCTGTCAGAAGCAATCAAAATATCTCAAAAATTGTTTCAAAATCAGTCAAAAACGTAACCTTCCGTCAGGAATGTGTTGTTTGTGAAGGCGTTTCGGAATTCGAAAGAACGGGGATCGGGGATGGACACGAGGACAGCAGATGGATGGTCAGAGCGTCGAGCCACGAGACCTGCTGCCCCGGTCGTAGACGGTCGGGTACGTAGCACCGGCGAGAGCTCGTAGCTCAGGGGACGACAGTGCGCCAACTGCAACTGATCTACAAAAAACGAAGCAACGAACTCACCAGAAATCAGTCAACATCAGCTCAAAATCTGTCAGAAACAATCAAAATATCTCAAAAATTGTTTCAAAATCAGACAAAACGTCGAAATCAATCAAAATGTCAAAAACCAACCAACATTCCGATCAGCCCGGCGGACTTGACAGTACCGCCGGATCCCCGGCCCACTATTCCTGGTATACTTTTTGTATTTTTTACCGGGTGCCTATTTATACTACAAAATAATGTTAACGGTCCCGGATCAGTACAACAAGCAGGAAAACAGAACCACGAAGAAAGAAGGAGGAGAAACAACTCTCTCCAGCTGTGACCGCAGCAACGGGAGAGGAACGGGGCGTCGGGCAGCACCGAGCACACTCAGAGGCTAGCGGCGCAGGCCTGGTGCCAGAGCTGGCCGGTAATCCTGTGCTGTCGGCGCCAACCCCCGAGGTCTCTATGAGGCTCTCCTGAAAAATTATTAGCGGCTGCAGGAAGCGGGGTACCCCTTTTACACCCTCTTCATATGTTCACCTTTTTTCTGGTTTCGTAGCTTTGGGTTCGTCCCCACTGCTGCAGATTTCCGGCACGGCTCGCTCCGAGGGTCCTTGCCCTGTGCGTGCAGTAGGGCTGACCTCTGTGGGTCCGCCGGGATGTGGTCTGTCGCGTGTGATGGAGGCTGTATCTCGTGCTGGCCGTGGGTGAACCAAGGATGGAGAAGAGCAGAAGTGCGCATTGAAAAAGCTAAAGCTTGCCGTTTGCGGCTCTTGTTTTGGAGCGGTCCGACAGTCCAGACGACAGTGCTTTTCTTTCTTTGTCCGGTACGATCTGGCATCAGGTTTTATAAACAAGATCGAAATACTGGGATGCAAATATACTGGTACTGGTACAAGGTACTGGTACTGATACTGCGCAAGATACTGGTTGTATTGGTACAATCAGCTGTTTATACTGCTGTAGTATTGGTACATGACGAGAATCACGTGAGTCTAGTGGGTGCAGTGAAGCTGCTGTATACATACGGGGCACAGCAGAAGGAGTATATCTCCTGCGGCACTACTACCTGGTTCGTGGTACAGCGTCAATCTGATATGTATCTTGTTTGTAAACAGATAGATATAGATCCTGCAGCAGCAGCTGCTGTGTGGTCTAATAATACCTGGCCGGCGTGTACCCGCAGTATATTTTACAGCAGTTTTATTTCATGTATAGAAATAATACGTCTAGTACATGCTTGTTCCGGCTGCTGCATGCAGTCGTAGTGCATTTTGGTACTGCTTTGCACCTATACCAGTACACATACACTGAGTCCTATCCCTCGGCAGTGTGACATGTGAGTCCTTCAACGGCAGTCAGTTTTTGTCCCGTCAAGTGATGCCCTTTCCGGCGGTGAAAGTCAGAACGCCACCACCACGAGCCGAGGGGCCGTATGTATACGTTCAGTAGCATATACCTGGTAGTATACTTGAGAGACCCACTATACACCACGCTTGCTTGTATTTATTATTACTGCTGCTTGCTCGATCGAATATACTACGAGTACTTGCTGTGCTGCTACTATTAATAGTAGTGCTGTAAGCATTGCTGTATACTTCTACTACTACTGCATAAAAATGTACCAGGTACACTACAGCAGTACGTGTACACACTATGTCTATTTTGTTGCTGAATGATGTCACACCTACCTCCGCCTCTCTCTGTCAACATTGCACGATTTGGACAGATCATCTACGAGTACAGATGAATCGTGATTTTGGAGCCGATGATACACACATACATTTCAAATATTAGACTTTCTTGAAAAAATGTACTTTATCGACGTCGGCGTTGGATCTCCATGAACTTTTCTTTCATTTCAAATCTAGATTTTTGACCAAAAAAACGGTTAAAAAGTTGTTTTGGGCATTTTCGTGGGTCGGCGCCGACTACTTTGAGACTCAACGACTTGTCTCCTCGAATATTGCCCCGTTTTTGTTTTGTTTTTGTTTGTTTGATGACTGCACGATGACCGCGATCACTTGTGATCAGGAAGAAAACATTTGAACAAAAACAACCGTTCCAAAATCATGAAAAACTGCAATGAATAATAATATCGGCTTATTCTTCGTCAAAAGTTTTGATCCTCGTTTGTTTCACGAATAGATATTTATATTGTTATAAATAGATCATCATGTGATCTAGATCTTCCAAGGCAGAATACTATATACTAGCATCACTTTTAGTCCCGATATTTTGTATGATCTACAACAGTAGTAAGTATTGATAGCAGCAGCGTAGTAAATGGTTTGCCGGTTGTGGGGCCCATGTAATAATAATAATAATACTCGGAGTATTGATCAACAACTCATTAATTAATTAACAAACCTTGCCGCATTAATTATTGTCCCACTTTGGGGGCAAAACTTGCCAAATTACTTTGTAAGAATTAATGAATTATTAATGGTTTGCCTCCCAAACGCGACTGAGGTCCAAAAATAATATGTTCCCTCTGGGCTACTTGATCTGTAACTAAGTGCTGTGCCTGTCCATTATTTTTGTATAGATATACAGGTTTTGGTGAAGAACTGTGAACAGCACACAGCAGAGCAGCAGCACAGCAGCTACTCGTAGATCTCGTCTACTTACTACTCTGTTGTTGTAGCTGATGACAGATTTGTCCGAGGAACGCGCGCAAAATTGCCCCTACGTTATTATTGGTTTTAGTATTATTATTATTATGCTTATCAACAAAAAAATGTGCACTATTAATACGTACTGCTGTTAAACAGTACCAGGTAGTTAGTTGTTGTTGTAGTGTTGTTCGAATAAGACTATCGTATCACTTAAAAAGTAAAGAACTCTCCAGAACAAAAGCGCGGCAGTATCATATTATTACAGAATTGTGACTCTCGTGAAGAAGGCCACTTACCAGGCCGTAGGTACTGTTATGTTCCTGCCTTCTTCCGACAATATTATTATTATTATTATTATTATTATTATTATTATTATTATTATTATTATTATTATTATTATTATTATTAT
>JBBMHQ010076454.1:0-12218 GCA_037834295.1 Postelsia palmaeformis
AAATAAAAATTTGCTGGGCCGGGCCGGGCCGCGGCCCATCGTTTGGAAAAGTGATGAGCCGGGCCGGGCCGGTCGGCCCGGCCCGGCCTAACCCCCGGCCGACCCACCAGCCCCGGCCCCTGACAAGCCCTGGAATTTCCAGAGCGCGGTCAACACGTATGTTGTTCTGTCGATTGCGAGGCCTAATTGTTTTGGGGGGAAATCTGAAAACAAATCTAGTTTTTTTTTCAAGTTTTGTGTTCGAAAAAAAAAACTTGAACTTTCCCAAAACCCAATTAGGCATCGCAATCGACAGAGCAGCATACGTGTTGACCGCGCTCTGAAAATTCATTGGGTTACCTATAACTCGCTTTACCGGGGAAAAACTCGGAACATTTAGAAAGAAGAAAAAAAAAGACCGGTGGTGGTGGCAGGTTTTTCACGGCCACTTTTTTTATTGGCATCTTGGATTGGGGGGGAAATTTCAAATCCGATGTGAAGAGAAAAAAACGCAACCGAAGGACCTTTACCGGCAGGAAACAGAAGGCGAGCTCAGAGTGCCCTTGCTTCGTGAGACCATACGAAGGATACTCTTTTGTTATTCTGGAAGTGTTTTGGGTTGATTTAGTGCACCGGTTCATGAGAAAAGACAGGAAAAAAACAAAAACTCGATTGCTTAGTTTTTCGCCAATATACGAGCATGTACGTCCAAATCAGGCTTATATTTCGGGACTGGTAATCAATATGGAACCGCCCCACAACTCTGCCACACGGTGTAAGGTTTGTTGTACTGTGGTTGCCTTGCAGCTAATATTCTGCACCTCGACAGGCATGATCATCTACAACAGATCATTCGGCACCTCGAACATATCGGATAGATCATCCACAGGTCATCTGCAGACCATTCCCACAGTTCATGATCTGTAGATATTTCAGGGCAAATAGAGGCCTAATCTGTATGATCTGTATGATCTGCCTAATCTATATGGCCTGTATGAGCTGTATGATCTGTACGGTCTGTATGATTTAGCTCATGTTGCCGGGTGGGGACCGTAAAATCTGCACGATATTTGTCAAATAGCCCATGTTGCCTGGGTTGGACCTGACATATAGGGCAGACCCTGCATAACATCTCGCTCGGTAGCTCGAGATCTAGATGTAAATGATATGCAGGTGATATGTCTGTGGGTGATCTATATCGTGGTATGCCCGAGATGTGAAACATTCGACCGTGAGCATCGTGACCTCTGAACATCGCGAGGGTCTGTCGATCGATTGGCCTGAAAAGGAAGGCGCCGAAAAAATCACGTCACAGTAAGCAGTCGAACCAACAAGAGAGAAAACGAGACGAGAGGGCTCTAGTCACCCGATCGCGTTGTACGTACCTGCCGCTGGGAACTCGGGCAGCAAGAAAATTTAAAAAAGAGGGCTGTTCACGGATCTGGTCCAATCCCTCGGGTCAGATCGACTCGAGTCCAGTAAGGGTGACCCGACCCGATCCGTGGAAGTTCTAAAACCTCCCGACTCAACCCGACTCGACCCGATCCAATCCAATTCATGAGATTTCGGAACCTTCCTGATCCAACCCACGGGTGGGCTCGTGACCCGCGAAGAGCCTGTGTTCTTGAAACTGTCACCATCTCGAAAGGGGTTCCTATATGCTTGTACATGCAACCCAAATGGAACCCTTGGTTTCTTATGGACTCGTTCAATTTTTATCACAACCCCCCCCCCCTCCTCTGCATAATTTTCTGAGCTTCGACTTGGCACAACCTAGGTCACTATATACCACTCGGTTTCGAAATATAGGAGCGTTCGGTCTGAATACTACTTACCAAACGATCCATTCTACATATCTGTCGTAGTCGAGCTAGTATGTTGTCGTTTCCCAGAGGCGCCGACTATCGGACTTGTTGGGTTTCCATATGTGTAGGAAGGTTTACTCAACGCGGGGCATGTGCTTGATTTTTTTGGCGGGACCCGCTCCGCCGATATGGCTCGCTTCGCTCGCCTGGATGAAGTCGGCAGGCCGGTGGCTTCGCCAGTAGACTTGCCGGCCGAAGTCAGCTAGTCGGCTAACGGCATCGGCCCGACTTTTCATTAGCCGGGAAATCATTTCCACTTACTGGTCTAGTAGTTGTGCATTCGCTCGCTCATAGGTACCTGGTATATTGATTCAAGGCTGAAACCTACGAATCCAGCACTGTTTTCGTTCTTCCGATGTGGTTTCCTCCTTTTTTTCTCTTTTTTTTTTACTCCCTCGGATGTGTATGCTGTGCCTGTCGTATCCAGCACGATGAAAAGGCAATTATTCGTCTACTCTGCTTTCTGCATAATAATGCAGTATCTCTGTCTCATAGTTTTTTTTACCGCAGAGGTTGCATCTCTCTCTCTCTCTCTTTCCAATGATCGCTTTTACTTTCCAGCCTAACTCGTATGAGGTTGTACCCTCAACGATCTTCTGGACAATTTTTGTCAAGCCGTGGTCCCAGGCGTCGTCCCTTTCCACCCCCGGTACGTGACTTTATTTCTTTTTGTCGCGCATAGGGTTCAGCATTCCCACTGCTCGTCGATTTTCATCCAACGTGGCCTACTCGCGCTCTCGCGCTTTCCGCTATTAATAAGAATCAACTTTTTTAAGCAAGAAAAAGTCCCTGCGTGCGAGCATTCCCTCGGAGAGACTTGAACCCACGAAAATTGAACTTCATGGGCACGCGGAGCACCTACTAACGCACCGGGGGCGCCGGCGCTAGCGTTAAAGAATCGGCATGGACTCCGGTTGTGCCCGATGTAGACGGGTAGAAATGACGGTTCGACGTGAATATCCGATATGAACATCCCCCCGCCCAACAGAGTGCAGTTCTCAGGAGGACTAAACCCAACCCTTTTATTTTTAGTGCTGCACTGCGCAGAAGCAACTTACTATGCTCTGCTCCCCAAGTGTTTTGCCCTCACAACGGGAGTGTAGTGCTAGCGAAGGACTGAGAGGGTCCATGCTCACTATTTCGGGTTACGTTGCTCTTTACTGTTCTTGTGCGTGACAAAGCAGGACGGCGACCTGAAAGCGATCGACTTTGACTCGGCGTGCAGCGTGTGCGGCGGTGTAGCTTCGAGGGACCCGGACATCATCGTCGCGGCGAATGTCGGGCCTCGCTTCGACGGCGACCACGTGCTGACAACAAGGTGGCCGCGCATGGGTTTTGAGACCCTAAGACGAAAACAGAAACAAAAACGAAAAACTCGCGGTGGCTGCGTACGTACCAGTATGATACAGTACGAGCAGCATGCTTTCGAGGTTCATTATGTCCTGCTTGTACTCGTAGCATGCTCTTGAGGTTTGCACGATACAGTACATAACTGAAGACTAATGACTCATGACTAAGGACTAAAGATTGAGGACTAACGACCACTGACAATAGCTCAAAGATAATTGTATACCAGGGTTCTTTATCGATCATGACTGGATCGAGTCAGAAAGCTTTCGAAATATCAGAGGTCGGGTCGGATCGGGTCGGGTCGGGTCGGGTCGGGTCGGATCAATAAATGTTTCAAACTCTCACGGGTCGGGTCGGGTCGAGTCCCCCATACCGGACCGAACCCGACCTGACCTGACCCACGAGATTTAGGCTCACCCGTGATCGACCCTAACATCTCTACCTCAACCAAGCGATATTATTATATAGGGGTCGCGTGTTACGATAATAGTGTCATAGCCCTGTCTGCACGCAACGTTTCTGACCGACAGGGCTCCTCAACCGAGGAAATTACGACCGCCTAGTGTGATATCGTAGGAATTTACCATCCAGTGGGATATCGTTGGAACTTACTACCCAGGGTGAACGTTGGAACCTTCTAGTCTGTGCGATATCGTTGAAAGTTACTGCGCGGCGTGCTGTCGTACTACCCAGCGTGACATCGTTGGAAATTACTACCCAGATTGATTATCGTCGGAATTACTACTCAGCGCACTATCGTTGGAAATTACTACCCAGTGTGATATCGTTGGAAATTGCTACCCAGTGTGATATCGTTAGAACTTGTTGCCACCCAGTGTAATATCGTTGGAACGTACCACCCAGTGTGATATCATTGGAACTTACTTTTAATACCCAGTGTGATATCGTTGGAACTTACCACCCAGGGTGGTATCGTTGGAACTTACCATCCATTAAGATATCGTTGGAACTTACTACCCAGGGTGATGACCTTGGGACTTACTACCCAGTGTGATATCGTCGGAACTTACTACCCGGTGTGATATCGTTGGGTCCCATTCCCGCAAGCCATGTTTTTCGAGATTCACCTCATATACGTTGCCCGTGAGATTTTTCATTGAGTTAAAGTTATTGGTTGATATAAAAAAAATGTAAAGCATCACACACAATGATTGTAATGTATGCGGGTGCTTGAAACCGTGTTGGAGATCCAAAAACCGCGTTGGGTAGTTCCACATATACAGGCTTCGCGTGATGTTTTGAGTTATATACCCACCCCTGCCGCGGGGGCTGTTGCGATAAGAAGTCCAGCCTACGCCCGACCGCCGAAATATCACTCCGCCGTTGATTCATGTGGTCCTGTCACGGCAGGGATTATCCCGGAGCGTTATTATCGAGACAGCGACAGAGTTTTTTGGGGGTTGGGTATGCGCGCTCCGAGGCCGCCCCTCAGATGTCTGCACACATACTGCACTGTAGTGAAACAGATGACGTTTTTGCTGTGGATCCTCTAGATCCTACTAGCCTACCGTTGTGAGACGATACGCGAGATCTACGTTCGAATAGTACACATCCAACCCAGGTAACATGCCCTAGATCGTGCAGCTTGATCGGCTCCCTCCCGACAACATGAGCTAGATCCCACAGATCATGTAGATCATACAGATCATACAGATTATCTGCCCTGAAATATTTATATCGTTATCTGTGGAAATCAGTGATCTGTAGATGGTCTGTCCGATTTGCGGTGGAATATTAGTTATCGGAGGTGCAGCGGCTGCTCGTTCCTTCACGGCAGCGAGACGTGTGCGTATACGCGCTCCAGTGCTGCTGCGCAACCCGGCGATGCATTTTTTGAACCCAGCGTTCGTACTGGGTACGACGTACTTGCAGCTGCTCTCGCGCTGCTGTGATGAGCATCGCGGACGTGTCTGACGGCTGACGGCAGGTACTGCGCCCCTGAGAGGGCGAAGTGTTCTGCGCTGGGAGAGACGTGTCTAGCTACGAAGGCGTCGGACACATGGGCTGTCGGGATGGTGCTGTTCTGGTTGCTAACAGGACAGGCGAGTCAAAAGGCAGGGAGGAGACAGGAGAGAGGAGAGAGAGGAGAGAGAGGAGAGGGTGGGGGGGAGAGGGGGGCGAGGGCCCTGTCGTCTTCGCCTGAGCGAGACGGTTGTTGTGAAGTGTACGTACGTATATATATATATATATATATATATGCTTTGCCGCGTTTTCGACATGATGGTGGACACACCCTGTGCACGAGACGAAACAACCATTGGATATCCCAGACCCTAACCCTAAGCCAAAGCCCAAGCCCATCAGACCTGATCAACCACTGGCTAGCGTAAATTAGGCCCTCTTTGCCTCGTAAAGAGCAGTGCATGCCAACAATTTTCATGGGCGTATGAACCCTTTTAAGACTACAGCCCCGTTTTTGGGACAACTACTTAGAATTTGAGTGGATTGTCTCCAAAAGGAGACGGCGGTTCTACGAGGATTAAGTGGTAAGCTCTCGTACCGATTTGTCATGTTCCATTTTTTTCGTTTCGCGTGGTCGGCTGGTGGTCTTGACCGTTTCACTTTTTGTTCGATAGATCGCGACCGTTTCCCTCTAGTGGTAGCCCCCGTGTCGGTTCCCTCTGCTGCCGAAACGAGTTCACCCCCACTCTTTCATATCAAAGTCGTAGATCAGTCAATCTCTTCCACCCTCTCCCCTACCCTCGCCACGTGGTATGATACACACATCTCCCGGCAAGGGATGTCGATGTTGCGTACAAGACCTGCGCGTGCGGGCCATAGATGCACACGTAACGATGCTCTCCGGTACAAGCTTTACAGAACAGGGACCTATCTAAGCCGGAACTAACTTATTTGCTAGTAACGGTCTCGCACGACCGGCCCAAAACCATGCCAAGGGATATAGCGCAGAATGATCAAACGCATACCTACCCGTCTTCGTGAAACCTAGATTGTGGCGTTTTTGTATCGCCCCCAGGGGGAGAAGTCATCGACATTTTATCGTTTACGCGGTCTTACCCCCTCCCCCCCCGCACAGCACACGCGATCGAATAATCACACGCGAACAGCCTAGCAAATACTCGAGATATATACTTGGGGTCATTCTTTTCGCAGAGTTTTTTTTTCTTCCAGATTTTGGACATTTGTTTCGCGCAAATTTTCAATCTTCCACATTTTCCTTCTTTCTTTTTTTTTCCTGATACGTGAATTTTCACGAGCTTGATTTTTTTGCTCTTGGAGAATTTCACGAACTGTGACAAAACGTCTCCGTATATTGATACATATCTCCATTTTTTTCCAAGCTTTGGAAACTATAGAAAAAAACGCTCTCCCTGACAAGAATGAGCCTTAGAAGAGTTCGTTTCCCCGATATTTCCCCTCTATCTCACGGCTGAGTTTTGGCTTTCCTTCATGCTTTGAGTTTTGAGCGGTGCTACATATATCGTACGGCGAAACAAAAGCGGATGCAATAAGTGGTTGGAGGAGCCAAGATTTTCTTTCTGGCTTGCTGTGGCTCCTCCGCTGAGGCGCACCACTGTGAACATGAATTTAAGGACCCTTTGGGTTGCCAATTAATATACCTACGATCCTTATATTTCCGTCCAGAGTGGCATGATCTCTACTTTTTCGTTGACCCATGGGGCGTCCCGTGTGATTTTTCATCCCATGGGACATTCCACGGTACATGCCATGGGATGTCCCCACGGGATTTTTTGTCCCATACGACAAACCTATGGAGACGTCCCGTGTGAAATCCCATGGGGGCATCATCCCATGGGACGTCGTCCCACAGGAACCCGAAAAACGCGCCAGCGTCGGCGAGATCTTTTCGGCCCGATGTGTGCTTGCTTGACAGTATGTTTTACTGGATACCCGGCGCGCGGAATGTTGAACATCTCGAGACAGATGATCGATGCGATCTAGATCATTCAGGGTGGACGTATTCCTGATCTGTGTATGATCTGTATGATCTGTGTGATATAGTATGATCTGTATGATCAGCTGAAACCACTACACTATCTGCTGTGGCTCATTTTCTAGCGCAAACGTTGCTGGGTTGAGAGTATGTTCTGGTTGTGCGAATCCTGCTGTGCGATGGCGCGTGCGTCTGGCCGTGTTCCGAACCCACGTCTCTCCGCGCTTCGACTACCACCAGGACTACTTCGAGGAGGGGCTGACAGACGCCGTGGTGGTGGAGACCCTATGCTCTGAACACTTTCAGGTGTCTCTGGCGAGCGTCGATCCGAAGCAAGAGCAGGTGATTTATGTTTTTTCCCTACACATGGGACAGATCAGGCACCCCAGCCATTTGTTTTCAAATCCTGCTATTTATTAGCGGATTGTTAAACACTCACAACATTTAGACATTTAAATGGATAGACAGATAGATTGAAAAAATGTATAAATAGATAAATAGACAGATAGATAGATTAATACGAAGTATATTGATAAATAGACACGTAGATAGATAGATATATAGATAGGTAGATAGACAGATAGATATAATATATATAGATACTGGTACGTATATAGGTAGAAAGATAGATAGATAGATAAAGGTATATATAGACACATATATGGATCCCTCACTGAAACGTACCTGCGAGGTATGAGCTGTACCCGACCAAACTACATCCAACCATATTTTTCCTCGCCGAACCTTGGTAAGAGGACGTGCAATATAACCTTTTTGAGGCCAGTTTACACTGCAACACAGAAAGCAGAATAATTATTGTTTGCCACAGCAGCGGCCGTTGTTGCCATATTGCAGCCGGCTATTAATAGTAGATATATGCCCACCATTTCCGACCGACTTCGACCGAATCCAACTCTCGGCACAGCGGTTGTTAGATCGTTCTCGAATCGACCCTCCATCGCGCTCTGTTGGTGGCTGCTGAGTGGTTTTGGTTGTGCGTGATACGCGTCGCCCGCGGCATCCTCTAACGGTTGAAAAACAAAAATCCAAACTGCCAGGTACACGATCGACTTGGAAAATCGTGATCGGTTTGCTGCGTGAAGCCTTCAGCGCTCGGCACTAACTTGTCCCTTTTTGCAGCCGGAACCACAATAAAATCAGTTTAGGTGCCTCAACACTCAACGCGGCCGCTTGTCGCAGCACACCACGGTACACACAACAGACAGTTCATGGGTTTACATCTGCCTTCCCTCGTCGAGCGAAAACAACAAAAAATGACTAATGTTACGTAGCACACCGAAATCTGCTCATGCATGTTGTGCTGTCCCCTCCTCATGCCGGAACAAGCAGTCTTTCCCGTGACCCTTCTCACCACATCGAACAGATCATCTGCAGATCGTTCGCACAGTTCATGATATGTACATATTTCAGGACATATATATGTATATATACATATATATATACAGTTATATATACAGTCCTGATCTGTGTGACCCAGCTCATCTGGGCGGAGGGGAGGCGCCTAATCTGCATTATCCACCGTTGGATCAGTGTCCTCTTACAAAAGACTACACAGCAATAGTGCTAAGTGTAAGGCAGTATGAACCTCTTGCAGGGACCGATTCTGCTGCTGTAGCAGGTGGCGTCTCTCTCTGGCTCTACTCTGGGCACGCACACAAGGTACTTGACGATGTTAGAAGTTTTAGGCTCTCTTGTACTAGTTGATGCTTGGCTCGCCAGATGTCCTCTGATCGAAGAGGGGGGGGCAATCATCAGTACGGCAGGCGACAACGCCTTCCGGGTATGATGAGAGGACGCTCGCTACAGACCATAACGCCGCAACAGGGGAGAGGGGATACGTACCATATCAACAAAATATCATGATGGTATGTTAGGGTCTACTCACGTAGATAATCTATCTGTAGACAGATAGATCGTTATCCACCCGACGTGTGAAAAAAAAACTGCTCAAGCTTTGCCGCGCTTACGACGGTGGTTTTTGAATCTGGTGGGCGTTCGTGCCGCGGACACTTCCATGCAGATTTGTTGCAGCACCCTACCATATACCAGGTGTATCACTTGGTTGCAGTATAGATACGAAGACAAGAAAAAAACAGTCATATAGTAGGTACAGATATAATCTGTGCAAGCCTCAGTACTGTATTGTCACACCGTCTATTTCGGGGGACCATACATGAATGAGAGCTATTGTACAGACGAAAACCTATATACTTCGCTATTTCTACTATTACGGGGGACCATAGTTAATAGGACCAAATATTGTTAGTAAAAATAGGTAAATATATAGGTTTTTGTATGGACCGTAGTTCCTATTAACTATGGCCCTCCGTAATAGTACCACTAACAACATTTCGTCCCCTGTACTGTACGTACATACTAATTCACGATGATGCGTAAATAGGCCCCATCGTTTCGCCCAGAGCGACAGGGTTCAGCTAACGCGATATTGCTCTCGCCGCAGAAGACGATTTCTTCTTCCGATTTTCTTTTTTTAATGCCTTACGAGTAGCGTGTCCCCAGAAAGTGAGCCTTTTGAGCATTGTGAGCCTTGTGAACCTTTGCGCTGTTCTTTGGGCGGTTTATTCTTCGCGGTAATTTGCTGCTCGTAGTGCCGCTACGGGCGCGCGTGTATATACGCATCGATGCCTGTTTGTCGGGCCTCGATTGTCAGGAGGAAGAGCCCAAAAGAGCGCACTGCTGTTTCCCTCGTTGCGTGGATGTTTTTTCGTTGCGTTGATAAACCGGGCACCCTGTGCCTGGGCAGTATTAATACATACCAGGTACAGTCAGTAGTTCGTTTTGCTGATTTTTCATTTTGCTGTGAAGAGATACCAGGTGGAACCTGGTACTTGCATGTGTGTGTTCTTCGCATGAAGCCGTTCTTTCTACTGTATACCCGTCGACATCCACCACAACCAGTGTCCGTGCCGGTTCTTCAATCCTAGAAGAGGTACAAGTTATTTATGTCGCCAGAAAGAAAGCTACGCCACAGAGGTAGCATTACGGGTGACCATAGTAAATAGGACCTATGGTGCAAACAAACGCCTATATATCTCGCTGTTTTTACTAATAATATTTGGTCCTATTAACTATGGTGTCCCGTGATGGGTTTGTTACGCAGCAAGCAGAGAGAACAAGGCAGTGCTATGAATAGCATCGGAGGGTAGGGGTGAGTTAGCCCTTGTAGGACTGTTTTTGAGAAACACAGTCCTGTTCCGGGGGCAACCTACTTGAAATTTGACTGGTTTGTCCCCACATATGGGAGTGCGGTGGTCGCAAATACAAGGAGTAATTGTTGTCACATTATATGTGTAAACGTGCCTTATGTTTCCGGCCAGACTTGTATGATTTAATGACGATTTAGGTACGGAAGGGGGTAAGACTTCGTGCGCAGATTTTCTTCTTTTGTTTTCTGTCTCTGTTTCGTTTTGTTGTCTGCCTTGGGTTTTTTCTCACGGGAAATGAGGGTTCTGAATTAAAGGTGGTCGACGTTAAGAGCTCCTCACCCCGCGGCACTTTGTCGGATGGCGGACATACAAAACTAATAACGAAGGAGAAAACAATAGAGGGGGGGGGGATGGGTGAGTGGCGTTTTAATGAGTTAATTGTCTTGGGTCGGCATTGACTGAAAATTCATGAAGCGATGTCGTGGAGATTCCTAACACGGGGGGGAAGACATAGTAAATAGAACCTATGGCACCCACAAGAGCTACAATGTTTACCTATCTTTAGCAACATTATTTGGTCCTATATGGTTCTCTGTGATAGCCGGAAAGCAGCACCAGCTATTAATAGTAGAGGCGAAGGTTGATCTTCTGCCACGAACTATCACGACCGCCGCCCCCAGGCCAGGAATCTTTTGGAGACGATCTTGAGTCGGGAGCCGGAAAAGCGCGGGACTCTAGACGCCGCCCTCGGCAGGGCCTTTTTCGCCGGAGGTGCCAGCATCTCACCGTCCAAACTCCAGGTAAAACGCGGTATACGATAGAGGTGTAACACATTTTCAGTTCATTTTTTTTCTGAATAACGGGGCTCCTTGACTCAAAATCGTCGGGAAAATGCTAATAATCTTGTTTCGAAAAATGACAGTTTTGTATGCTTGGGCCATGGAATTATTCTTCGGGATGTAGTGTGGTTTTGTGCGCGAGTCGAAGGTCTTCGGGTGACTTGCTATTGATATTAGTTTGGAGCTCCCCAGGTGACGAGTCTCGAGAAAAGTAAGGGTGAGCCTCTCTCATAGAACGCCTCGTAGGTCTATATACAGGTGAATCTCGAGTACGAAGTTTCTGCCACGATTGGTTTCGGTAGGGTCGACAACAACAACCGCTCACGTGCGTATATTTGTTTTCAAGAGGGTGCCGTCGTGTGCCCCGGACAAGTTTTAGTTTGGCCAACCGACAACAACGAAAACAAAAAACAAACTGCGCTTAGCTTTATGGTTGTTGAGGGGGGGGCGGCGCTATCACCGTGTTTTCTTATCACCCGTGTAACACGGTAGTATTATCTTATCACCCGTGTGATAGTGGTGTCATATCACCCGTGTGATAGTATTATTTATTATTATAGTGTTTTCTTATCCCCAGTGGGGCAGTGTTGTTATCACCCCTGTGTTCTATTATCACCCGTGTGTTATAGTGGTCGGTCGTCGGTCGGTGATCTACCACCAGACCCAGGTGAGATAACGGTCAGGGCTAAAAGGAAGAAGAGTAGAGGGCAACACGTGTCGCCGAACAGCGTCTGTGCGTTATGATGCCCCGAAAGTAGGAGGGTATTCGACGCTCGTCCCGGCCGCGCTCCACAATTCGTCGCGATGATACAGGCGGAAATGCAGGCCTCGCTCGGCAGAACATCTTTGCGGCTGGAAGCCGCGCTTCGAGAAGAAGCTGGATCAACTAGGTGGGGACCACCCCTTCACCGACTATTCCTGTCCGTTCGGTTGACGGCACTCTAAACATTTGTCGAAGAACTCGACACACTTTTTTCTTTTTCTTTTTCTCATCCCATTTATTATCTTCGCCCTTCTTCTCTCTCTCCCTCTTCAGTCGTAACTCAGATCCGGGGTCACT
>JBBMHQ010076465.1:0-12218 GCA_037834295.1 Postelsia palmaeformis
AGTAGTAGTAGTAGTAGTAGTAGTAGTAGTAGTAGTAGTAGTAGTAGTAGAAGTAGTAGTAGTAGTAGTAGTAGCAGTAGTAATAGTGGTAGTCGTGGTATTAATAGTAGTAGCCCCTTGACACGATCGATCATTATACTTTTATTATGCGTTTTTGCCAAAATCACGGACGAATACCTTGTCACTTAATTGTGCCAGAACTAGGTACACACTAAAAACAAGCACAAATCAAACGCCAGGAACCCTACCATCGGCCAGCCCCACACGCACCTGTTTTTGGCTTGAAACTGGCCGCTGGTATATCCAGTATCTGGATCTGTCTACTTGTCAACACAGCGTGATATTATGTACTATCGGGCTATATAATAAGTGGTTATGAGATAGGCCGTCGTACTGTCAAAACCCTGAATGCCATACCTAGGACTGACTACGAGGTGTGGGAAAAGCTTTAGCCCTATTTTGTTGTTTCGACTTGCCGCGTCTTCGACCTCCCTTTGCGTTTTTTTCGGATGGACTCCATTATTATCGCCCATCGACCGTCGCGTGTTCTGCATATGCGATTATCCAGGGTGGGCTAATTAATGTCATACGAATTATTGTGTAGTATCGGGCTATAGAAGTAGGCATGAGGTAGTCTGTAGTGTCGAAGCCCTGGATACCCCAAGAATGTTCCTGGGGCTCTGAAGTCCCCCTTGGTAGACAATAATCAAAGCCTTATTTACTCTAAGAGTATTATTCCTAGGGCTTTGAAGTTTATCTCGGTAGGTCTGACAGCCAGTAGCATCAAGGCTTTCGTAAGGACACAAGGAGCGTTCGTAGGGCAGACCTCCCTCGAAGACAGGATTACCGGGTTTTTTTTGTGTTTTAGTAAACTACAGAAGAAGTATCCTAGGGTTTGGCTACTCCTCTGGTTAGCTAGGAGCACCGATAGGAGAAGAGTAGACAAGCGTCCGAGGAAGTACCTCGGGCAAGTGCGTTTACCCGTCTAGCGGGTTAAGTTAATGGAAGTGAGCAGAGTGGGCTTTCTGGTCATCGTGGGAAGTTACAAAGTTTATTTTCTTGCGCCTGAGCATTGGGCGGGTCGCCTCCAAAATCTCGATTGTTTTCTTTTCTCTAGGGAACAGGCACCTACGGGCTGCACTTAGACCTGCACAGAGTTACCAGGCGTTATTAGTTTCGCCCGTGGCAGACGCGCCTAGACTTATTGTTCTGGCGCCCCTCCCCCCTTCGCCAGCTTTCAAACCTCTTGAAGATCCTCGCGTAACCGCCTGCTGGACGCGAAGCTATTGGCGGCACCACATAATAACCTGTGACCACACCTCCACGCGGGGTGAGGCAGACGAACTGCCGTCTGTGTCCACGATGCTGTGTAACAGCAGAGTAGACAGTATCATAACAACTGATGAGGCACATGGTGCACTTGAAATAAGAAAAAGTGGAATCAGCGTACGCACAAATAAATATAGATACGTTGAACTGTTCGTATTCCGTACAGAGTTTGGGTGGTTTGTGATTTCTTCTTGTTTTAAACATAGTTTCTACGACCAGTATCTGGTCATGTCACAAAAATGACTACTAATAGGTATACGACCTTGTCTGGGGGGAAGTCATTAATATTGTCACGGTGTACTTGTTGCTGTTCTCACACTAACCCATCCCCACGGTTCAATGCAGTCCGTGGCCGCAGGACAGGCTCCAACAACTACTCTGGGGTGAAAAGAAATACCTCGGTAAAAAAAAAGGGCAAATGCCAAAATCAGTTACCAGGTATATATTGCCGTGGCAAACCTGAGCCCACCTCGACGCGAGGTGGGGTAGATGAAGGCTATGGTGCTGTATACCTGCTAGACTATTGTGACGATAAAAAACAAGAGAGTACACAGCACAACAACTATTGAAGGGATGACTACCAAAATCAGGTATACCTGGACACTTTTTGGCCAAAATGCGTTACATTCTAAAAAAAGTATAAAACACACCTCAGGAGCCCTGCCATTGGCCAGGTGGACATCGTAACTGATTTTGGCACGAAAAGGCCAAGGAATAACTGTTTTTTTCTACTTTGTCTAGCTTTCAACTGATTTTGGCCAACTTTGAAGCAATCAGAGAGGCCATACGCATACTGTTTTTTTTTCTCTCCGTATGCGTCTGCCCTTGATCGGGTGAAATTCTGCTGTATTACCGTATGAGCTCTACTCGTACATCGTACGTAAAAGTACGTATTGATAGTTGTACATGCTACAGCCTACGCTGGTTTCACTATATATTATTTGAGGTGTGCGACGTGCTCCAGTTATTTAATAGATGTTGGGCTGTGTACTCTCTTGTTTTTATGGTCTTTGGTGTTTGTTTGTTTTTTCCTTTCGGACTTTTTTCTGGTTTTGTTATATTTTTACTCTTCTTTTTCCTGCCTTGCTTGTGTTGCTGTGTTCTCGTACCCGGTACTCTGGCATTTCACTTGCTTGACACTTGAATTTCCGATTTTTGTTTGTAGGTTTCCTCTGTCTCACAGTCTGTGACCACAGAATCAGAATCTCGCTATTATTAGGATAAGGAATCAGGACGGACACTGACTGGGTGTATGCACTGATGAAGCTGGGTAGAAAGGACGATTTAATGTGAAGACAACAACAACAACAACAGCAGCAGCAGTCGTCTACCAGGACCTAGGTATACAGCACCATAGTCTATATCTGCCCCACCCCGCGTCAAGGTGGTCTCAGATTTGGTACGGCAAGATTATTCCGTGCCGAGCAGGCGGTTCCGCGAGGATTGTCTAGAAGATTTCAAGCTATCAACGCGGGGGGGAGGGGGCGCCGGAGTAAATACTCTTGGCGCCCCCGCAGTGGCGAAACAAACGAAGCCTATTGATAGTGACTCTCTGCAGGTCCAAGTGGAGCTCGTGTTATCAAAACCCCACAAAAAACAAAACACTTCCGATTTTGGAGGCCACGCTTTCGGCGCATGTTTTTTTGTTGATTGAAATAGACAGAACGCCGCTCGTGGCGCGCGTTTTTTTCTTGGTTTTAGTATGTACCTGATTTTGGCTCAAACAGATCAATGGTACCTGATTTTGGCGTTTGCCCAAAAGAAAAACACGAAGAGGACAAAGCCGACAGGGAGAAAAAAAGGAGGAAATGGGGAAAAGAAGGGGGAAAAGAAGGGGGAAAAGAAAGCCGAAAACGAAGCAAAGTCCCGAGTACAAAAATTGCTGTTTGCTACCACGACCAGCCCTGTCTATGGTATCTCCTCCAGCTGATGGACCAACATGATACGGACATTACAAGAAGACCGGACGGAAGGCAAAAAGACAAGACAAGGAGAGGGTAGTAGAAAAAAAGAGCTGGCAACTAAATGAAAAACGAGCAGTTCTATGTCCAGTGGGTGGGCCAAAGACGACACAACCGACACAATATGACAGCGACAGACGGACCAACGAGGGCGAATAAAACAAGACAAAATCGTCAACAAAATATTCGTTCTTGAGAGTCTGTGTCTCGTGACCACAGACTGCGTTGTTTTGGCGATGAGCTACATAGATAATGCAAGTTAAAACAACATACGAATACATACGTACCACACCGTACATTATTACGACGAATATGATAACAATGCTGCTGTCAAGATGCTGTTGTACTCACAAAAATAGAGACATAGAGGGGTCTGACAACCAGCGCATCCCCTCGTATATATAAGGTACGTACGTGCTAAACGTGTAGGGACTGCTGCTTTCCATGCACGGTACATTTAGTGGTGCATACAACTGCGCGTATGCGTGAAATGTTGACCACGTAGGAGACGGATCTCGCGCTCACGGTGGCGTGTTACCTGCGCCACATTCCGTCCGGTGCTTCTACTTGAGAGTATACTATTAATATTAATACTATTATTTATAACTGCTGAACTGAGTGCTCGTATCGTATTCGTGTAGTGTTTGTTCACACGGAACACACGTAGTAAATAATAACTATGACAAAACAATGTCATGAACGAAATACAGAACACACCTGGCGATTCGGCCTCCTAGGGGTATAATACTGTTAGTTCTGCTGTACGAGTGCCCTGCACAATGCAATCAGCCTTGCTCGGATGCTTGCGAAAGGAATCACCGGCTGGCTGCTATGTGCGGAACAGGAAACAAACGCGGCACGGAACGCACTTCCCGGGGTCTGCGTTTAGCGTGAGTCGTGCTGTGTGTTGATGGTGCACCTTTTACGACAAACACAAAAAAACGGGTACACTACCCGGTCCATTCGGGGTCAAAAATGGGTACCGACTTGAGTGACGTACTCGTAGGAAACACGAAAAAAACACACCCCACAGGAGTTCTACTCGTAAGGTTGGACATGCGAACCAAGAAACTGCCAGGTATTCGTATCCGTACATGCCTCCATGTACGAAGGTTAGTTTTATATCGGATTATGTTAATATACGTAGACCTACCTGGTGTATATATTTTTCATGATTATGATTATTATTAGGATTGCCATCCTCCAATATGCATCATGATGAGCTCCAATATTGACCAATCAAAACATTCCTGAAAGAAGAAATCCCCGGATACAAAGGAAACATATTCTTATTATCACATGCTTGCCATCCGACAATGTGTAGTGTGGTGAAAGTGGAGAACTCTCCAGAACCAAAGCGCGGCAGTATTGTATATACGACAAATAAAAACTGATGTCACTGCTTGCTGTGGCATGTGACATGTGACGCTCATGAACACTACTTCTAGAACCGACATCCTTCCATCTCATCCACCAAAAAACGACCACTCCCCTCCTTTTATAAATAAGCACCGCAGTTTTGTACTGGGGACACATGAGTCAAATTATAAGTAATTTGTCCCCAAAACGGGGCTGGGGCCTAAAAGGCTTAGGTACCCCCTAAAAAGTATCAACCAAAATGTTTTGTTTACACATAATCAACCAAGGAAGTGGTCGTGATAAAATCACGATGCTTCTAGATTCTGTGGTTTGGATTATTGATCATGATTACTTTATTATTTGTGGATAAGTCGAAGGGGCCTTCAGGCCGAGATATTTTGTTGAGCGACCACGGCAGAATTCGACGAGGCACACGGAAGGGACACAAACACTTGTGACGACCCAAACAAAAGACAAAAAAAGCGGTCGGTTGTGCGGCAAAAAGGGGTGTATGGTGTATGGGGTGGTTTGAGTTCGTCACATTTAAACCGATTTTTCTGCTCGTCGACATCCAGCACGATCGATGTCCGTGTCGAGATTCTTCGATACCGTAGGAGGTGTATATATTACTCCCACCACACGTGAATATATACCTGGTAAACCAGAACGTTACTCGGGGATAATTTTTTCATCTTGAGATTTCCTCCTGCCGTATTTTGTCAATTTTTTGCTTAAAACCTATTTCTTATTCTAATAATTGATATGTATGTATTTATGCTTGGATCATGATGCCAATACCAAAAATACTTCAAAGTTCATGACGTTTTTTAATTCCAAAAATACCCAAATGAATAACTCGTAAATATGGTGTAGGCAGAACATTTTTCATTTTTTCCAAAGGGGTTACTGTACCGTTTTTTTCTCCTCCACTTTTGAGAATTGACACGTGACACGTGAAACAAAGTGCTCCAGAATCGCGCGGCCGAGAATAATCCAAAACCGGTCTTGAAAAAACCCCATGAACAATGGCCATTTTTCGACAAGATAAAGGGGAGGTTCACCCCGAAATTACCCCTGAATTTCCGAATCGAAACAAAAATTAGAGACCACGCCCAACGCGTACCTCAGTTAGTTGTCGAGAAGACACATGCACAACAACACCAGTAGTATGCATACAGGAGTAGATAAAAAAATGTAAGATACTGTATGCATATATCCACAATGAATGATGCATCTGTCCATACACGATCATATACATGTGATATACACTATTGAGAAATTCATGAAGGGGCTTTTCTCGGCCAACATTTTTTTTTCGAAAAATAAAAAAAATGAGCCACTGTCCAGGTTCAATTCGGTTCGTCGACCACCATCTTGCGGGTACTACGAGTTTTATGTGGATATATAGCCAGAACATGAGGAAGACAAAACTCGAACCTTCAGAATTCGAGAAGAACTCTGTGTATATTTAATTCAGACCAATTAGTACTTTTTTTTCTGAAAGAGCCCTAAGAACTGGGCTTTGCTGCAATAAACCCGCGACTTACTTGGCGGGACGGTAAAAAACTCCGGGACACTCCTCAGGATACTCCCCTTTGTTTCCGAGAGCTTTCTTGGGCATTTTCCCGTTTCTCCAGAACCAGTCGTAGTTTGTCTGTTGGTTCATTTTTGGTCCTGAGGACATTTTGACTATACACCATCGTTTTCCGGAAATCCATTAACTCTGTGCTCCAATTCTGGCCCCAATTCTGGCAGTCTTATCTTTTATTTTTGACCCTCTCGAGAAAACTGGATGGCTGCGCCAAAAATCGAACCAAGTCCCTGGATAACCGGAGAACTGCTGTTCGGGAAAGCTCTCGGAAACTCCGGGGAGCATCCTGATCTGAGGAGTCTATCGGTGTTTATGACTGCCCGGCCGAGTAAAACACTTATTTTCGGCCTGGAAACTCAGTTCCTGAAGCCCAAAAATTACCATACATAGTATAGTCGGTCCTGGGGAACAAATAAAATAGTTTGTCCGGGACCTTACACAAGGCGGGACTAAAACGGTCTGGATCGCGAGACTCGCGAGTGTACATCAGAACAGAAAAGGATAGGGGCGGGGCAGGGGGCTCAGGTGGTGTGCAGGCCAACGGTGGGAGTGAGTCGCCCGTCTTCACGATGAGGCTGTCCCTCGAGCTCAAGGGCAGCTGCGTTGTCGGCAGTACGGCACCACCTAGGATCCCGTCGTTCGTAGGTCCCATGCTTTTGCTGATGATGCGCGCTTCTTGTGATGAGTGCGGATGGAGCTGCCAGGACGGTGTCGGGACGGGCTCAGGGTGCGATGATGGCCCGGAGGTCGAGGCAGGAGGGCCTTGCTATATTCCGGAACCGCTGGCACAGCCGCAGTCCTGCTGTCGACGCCAAGTGTAGTAGAGCCCAAGGATAGAGGTAAGGAAAGTGGAATGCGGGAACTGGCTCGGAAGGCAGCTTGTTTTGTTCAGGAGATTTCTTTCTTCGTTGCCGTGTTACTCCCCTTCATAAGACGAGAGAAGAAAGCAGTTTAAGAGTGATTCGATTGCGGCTTGATTCGAGCTATCAAGCCCACTCTGCTCCCTTCCATTAACCGCTAGAAGGGTACATACACTGTTCGAGGAACTTTCCTCGGACGCTGGTCTACTCTTCTCCTATCGGTGATCCTAACCAAAGGAGTAGTCAGGCCGTAGGATACTTTTGTAGCCTACTCAACCCCAATTTTTTCGGGTCATTCTGTTTTCAAGGCAGGTCTGTCCTGAAAACTTTCCTTCCGTCCTTACGAAAGCCTCAACAGCAGTACTGTCTGTCCTTTCTACCGAGTGAAACTTCAGAGCCCAAGAAATACTCTCAGATGTTCAAGATTCTTATTTGCCAAGGGAAACTTCAGAGTCCGAGAATAATCTTCGGGTGTCGCAGACTTGATACCACGGGCTATCTCTTAACCACTACTTCAGCCCGCCGATACTATATAATATGACATTAACCCACCCTGAATAGTCGTGTATGCAGACCACACGACGGTCGATGGATAATAACGGGGTTCATCCGGAATAGATCGGAAAGGGAGATCGAAGATGCGGCTATTCGAAACAGCAAAATGAGGCTGAAGATATCCCGACACCTCGCAGTGAGGCCAAGGTGTTACGGGCAGTGTTATTATTTTTGAAAACCCCTGCTGAAGGAGGGCCCAAAAACCAAAGAAGAAAGAAACAGGGGCAGGGCAGGGGGCTCAGGTGGTGTCCTGGTGAACGGTGGGAGTTAGTCGCCCGTCTTCACGACGGGGCTGCCCCTCAAGCTCAGGGGAAGCTAGCTGTGTTGTCAGCACTGCGGCACCAGCTGGGATTTCGTCGTTTACGGATCCCATGCTGTTGCTCATGGTGTGCACGTCTTGTGACGAGCGCGGATGGAGCCGTCAGGAGGGTGTCGGGGCGGGCTCAGGGCGCGATGGCCCGGAGGTTGAGACAGGAGGGCCTGGCTATAGTACGGAACCGCTGACAGCCGTAGTCTTGCTGTCAATGCTAAGTGTAGTAGAGCCCGAGTATAGAGCCGAGGGAAGTGGGATGCAGGAACTGGCTCGAAGGCAGCTTGTCTTGTTCAGGAGACTGATTTATTTGTTGTCGTGTTATTCACCTCCATGATGACGTAAAGGGAACAGTTTGAGAGTGATTCGATCGCGGCTTGATTCGAGGTATCAAACCCACTCTGCTCCCTTTTATCCAGCCGCTACAAGGGTAAGTACACTCGCCCGAGGATCCTTCCTCGGAGGCCGGTCTACTCTTCTGCTATCGGTGATCATGACCAAAGGAGTAGCCAAACCCTAGGATACTTTTGTAGCCTACCAAAACTCAATTTTCCGGGTTATGTTGTCTTTGAGGGAGGTGCGTCTTATGAACATTCCTTGCATCCTGACGAAAGCCTTAGTAGTACTGGCGTCCTTCTTGACGAGAGAAACTTCAGAACCCCAGGAACATACTCTTAATATTAGAGTATTCAGGGCTTTGATTCTTATTTACTAAGTGAAACTTCAGAGCCCGGGAATAATCTTTGGGTGTTGCAGACTTTGATACTACGGGCTATCGCATAACCGCTTCTACGTATAGCCCGATATTACAGCACATCATATCGCATGAGCCCACCCTGAATAGTCGTATATGTAGACCACACGACGGTCAATGGATGATAACGGAGTTCATCTCGAATAGACCGGAGAGGTAGGCCGACTATGCGGCTATTCGAACCAACATGAGGCTATAAATTTCCGCACACCTCGTAGTGAGGCCAAGGTGTCACGGGCAGTGTTACTGTTGCCAGAAACTCCCGCTGAAGGAGGGCCCAAAAACCAAGACAGAAAAGGACTAGGGCGGGGCAGGGGGCTCAGGTGGTGTGCTGGTCAACAGTGGGAGCTAGTCGCCCGTCTTCATGACGGGGCTGCCCCCCGATCTCAGGGGCAGCTGTGTTGTCAGCACTGCGGCACCAGCTAGGATCCCGTCGTTAGCAGGTCCCATGCTGACGCTCATGGAGCTCATGTCTTGTGACGAGCGCGGATAAAGCCGCCAGGAGGGTGTCGGGGCAGGCTTAGGGTGCGATGGCCCGGAGGTCGAGACAGAAGGGACTTGCTGTAGTTCGGAACCGCTGGTAGCCGTAGTCTTGCTGTCGACGCCAAGTATGATAGAACCCGAGTATAGAGCTGAGGGAAGTGGAATGCAGGAACTGGCTCGGAAGGCAGCTTGTCTTGTTCAGAAGATTTATTTATTTGTTGTCGTGTTATTCCCCTTCATGATGACAGAAAAGGGGGCAGTTTGAGAGTGATTCGACTGCGGCTTGATTCGAGGTATCAAGCCTACTCTGCTCCCTTCCACGAGCCCACTAGAAGGGTAAATGCATTCGTCCGAGGATCTTTCCTCGAACGCTTGCCTCTTATTTTATTATCGGTGGTCCTGACGAAAGGAGTAGCCAAACCCTAGGATACTTCTTTAGCCTACTGAAATCAAATTTTCCGGGTCGTCTTGTCTTTAAGGGAGGTCTGTCCTAAGAACATTCCTTGCATCACTACGAAAGCCTTACAGGTCCTGCCCTTCCTACCGAGAGAACGTTCAGAGACGCAGGAATGCTTTTGGGGTATTCAGGGCTTTGATTCTTATCTACCAAGGGAAACTTCAGAGCCCGAGAATAATCTTCGGGTGTTGCCGGTTTTGATACTACGGGCTATCCCATAATCACTTCTACGTAGAGCCCGATGCTATATCATATCACACAAGACCATAATGACAAACAGTACACTCGTTCGTAGTGTGCTGAGATGCACCACTTTAAGCGGGAAGGATACGATGGTACGATGAGTCTGATTTCTGGTAACTTCTATCAACACTTTTCCTCCCTCAACATCCCAAAGGGTTACCGTACTAGACTTAAAAATCAACCTATTAATAGGGCGATCTCTACTTTGTTGTTTACTTTGTAATCACCCGGCGGTAATTTTTCCTTGCTATCGGGTGGTACTGCATGTGACGAACCCGGTGATAGTGTACACATTTTAGTTGAGTTTTAGCACTATGTATCACCGTGGAGTGGTTTGTCGTGCGGGGTAATATCAGTACGATGGCTAAGATTTGGCACACTCCGCACATGCACCCAGACGGCAGAGGGGGCTGATAAAAAGGAGCGCGATACCGCAAATCGATATGATTGGCACGTTTTTCTGCTTCCAGGTAGGTACCAGGGGGGGTGATAACCAGGGGGCGATAGCGTCCCGACGAAAATACCCGCAAAGTTTGCATATAACTCATTTCGAAAGGACCATGGGGGGGGTAAACGCTATTAATAGGGCCCATAGTAAATAAACCAAATACTCTTGTTAGAAATACTGTAGGAGCATATACAGGATTTTGTGCGTACCGTAGGTCCTATTTTACTGTAGTCCCCCGTAATAGTACCGGGGGTTGAGGCACGACGGCCGGTGCCGGGACCGCAGACACTGCAGCGGGCGCAGCACTCGCTGCCGTGGCTGGCACGGCACGCACTGTTGTGTCTGGCCCCTCGCGCGCTACTGTCCTTGCTTGACGCGCAGATGCCGCTGGAGGAACGGTTTCAAGACGGGCGAAGAAATATGCGATCGCGGCTCCACTGGTAGTTTGGGGCGCGTCAGCATACCATGTCGGGACAGCAAAGGCTGACGGCCACATACATACGCGTTCTGTCCACGGTGATAGGGCCGTCCGTGCGGAAGGGCCCTGCCCCTCTTCAATGTTATTTTCCATGATGTGCGGTGCGAATACCTACTCTTTGTGTGGATCCGGAGTGACCTTATTCTGTATCTTGCTTGAAACGCGCACCAGTACAGCCCTCGGGGGTGACGCATACTTTTATTGCTTGGATGGCGTACTTGGCCTCAGGGGGTGGTATCAGTGAATATGATAAGCTAGGGAATAAAAGGCCCTCCCGACCCCACGGCGGTCGGGCCAGATTCCTGTAGATAATATAGAAGCTACAATAGGTAAGCCAATACATAGGATGGACATTAATTGCGATCCCGTGCTTTAAATTGATGAAAACCACTTTGTAAGATGTCACTTTATGTAGGACCTCAACAAAAGTTAAAATTATGAATTATGCAATATTTATTTGATGTGCTTGCCCCCTCTCTGAAACCCCACACTACAATTTTATTAGTCGTTGATTGCAGCAGTACGATGCAATGCAATCTGCGACAAACGCACAGCAGAGGGACCACACTCAGAGTATCGGCTGCCTACGTATCGAGCAAAGTTCGTAGTCTGAATGCTGAGACTATCAGGGTGCTTGCGGCCTGAACATTGCGAGTGACTGTGAGTGTGAGCACTACTCAACTTTAACCCTCCAAATATTGCCTGAATGTTGCGAGTAAGTGCGAGTGTGAGTGGTACTAAATATCGAAATGCCACGGGTGCAAGGAGTGCCCGCAGGATCGGACGCCGAAATATATATCCGAATGAAATATCGACAGTATTATCACTTTAGTCGTGAGGATGAGGTGTGTTAAAGCGAGGTGTCAGAGCAAAGGTCAGACGACCGTGCTGGTAGGAACATGGAATGAAGACGATGTCGAACTTACCAACACAAGGACGAGGATGATGGAGACGGCAGCAGCAGTGCAACGGAAAATGCAAATACCGTACGAGACGTATCTGCACGAAGAACGGCTGTAATTATGGCGGTCATCGACAGAAGAGTGTGCCGGATTGGGTCGTCCTGAGCAAAGCTGTTATGGTGCTGCTTTGTATGAGTGAGGCTGAAAGCCCGGGTATTACCTGCGTTTAGGCACTGGGATCGTATTTCTAGTACTCGGAAGGCGTATCTTAGGCGGAAAATCAGGGGTTTTCCAGAGAACCACGAAAGGAATTAAGTTGTTCTTGTATCTCTAAGTAAGCAACACATGCGAGTACCAACGAGTACTGGCTTAATAGGCAGACCTGCACAGGGGTACAAAGTATGCCGCTGTCTGATACGGGAGGCTTCAACCCTCAGACCCTAGAAGCACAAGCTCCTTACACATGTCTCAGGTTGGCTGACCTTTCG
>JBBMHQ010076476.1:0-12218 GCA_037834295.1 Postelsia palmaeformis
TTGTTGTTGTTGTTGTTGTTGTTGTCGTTGTTGTTGTTGTTGTTGTTGTTGTTGTTGTTGTTGTTGTTGTTGTTGTTTTTCTCACATTAACTCTCAAATAAAAAGGAGTCCGTAGTCATACAAAGGTGCTGGAGCTCTAGGAAGAGGTAACTTAGCCGCGGACGATGAAATACGGTTAAAGACGAACATAAAATACGTCGTATGTAGGGTGTGTCGAAGGACTACAGAAGAATATACCCCCACGACAAAGAACATATTCAGGAGGGAGCAGGAAGGATGGCAGTGCAACCGGAGAGTCGCACCTGGCCAGGCCAGTGTCTAACGTTGGAATGAAACTCAGGAGACAACAAGGACGTGTGTCAAGAACTACGCAGATAAGAGCCCTCTTCATAAAAACGTTATGTAGAAGGACCAAGCACAGTAGCTACAGCCGGAGAGTTACGCCTGGCCAGGGTCAAAAACTGTTTTAAAAGTCGTCCCGCCACCAATTCCTTTAGGAGCAGCGGTTTTGTCAAGATTCATACGTAACACTTCAGCGTTACTTCTCGCAACCTGATCCTATGAGCTTCAACACACGTAGGTAATATATTCAAAGTCTAATGTCTGACACCCTCTTACAGCTTCAAGCCGACTAGTGTGTCGAGGTTTAAATAGCCCAGCCGCGACTCGTGGCACTGGGTAATGAGGCGTTCCTTCCTCTCAGTCTCCAGCCTCTCCCACTCGCGGCGCTTTTCTTCATACGCCGTCGTGGCTTCGTTGTACCTGTCCCGGTTCGGTGTAACAGGGAGATGTTACCTCCGCCAAATAATGATTGATGTGCGTGGTGATTGATCACACGTACGTTTGTTTGTTTGTGCTCTGTTCAATCATGCTGCCGTTGTCCGGATTCTTGATGGTAGGTGTCGACAAGAGGATCAGTCGTTCCTCGACGATGTAATCTCTTGTATTTGGCGTACCAAAGAAGACAACGGAGTGGCAATTACTCACCACCAGGAACGGGAATCTTTATCAGTAGTGATTTTCTCCCGCCAACAAAATATCGTGGTACACATGTTTCAGTCCGACTTAAAAAATCGAATATCCTCTGATACCGCAGTGTTTTCTCTTCCAGCGCTCTTGAGCCCACAAATACCCCACTTCCTCTTTCTTAAATTGCTTCTCCTCGCACCTCCCTCCCTTCGGCAAGCTCTTGGTTGACCTACCCCTCGTTCTTCAATTACATGCTATACTACATGCCCGGTACACACGTCCGACACGACTACGAACGACATGCATGTCTCTCGCTTCCGTTTGTCACCAAAGCGAATCGCTCATGTGCTAGGGGAGCCGTGGCGGTAGGGCCACGAAAACAAGAAAACAAAACTGGTCGATGAGCCACCGCACCCACCCCCGATGACTTGAGCCTTACTTGGTGGTCTCTTCCTCGAGAACGGGTGCCATTTCCTCTTGCCGCTGGTGAATCGCTGCCGCGACTTCCTCGGCTTGTTTCGGCGTAATAGTTTTTCCCACGGGGAGAGAGATTTGTTCGCCGTGATCGTATTTCCCCCCTCTGTGCGACCCACGTTTCAAGAGCGATATATTGCGATCCATACGAATGGGTGCAAAAAAATAAATCGGTCGCCGTAGGCAGAGTGGACGCGCGCTTTAAGGTGGAGTGGAACGCGGGGGTTTATTTGTATCGGCATGTGACGCTTTTCACGGTTTTCCAACCGTTCTAATATATGTGTACGTCCTGACACCGAAACAACGGTATTTGAATGTCAGCAAGGATAGTCTAGGAAAGAGTGGCATGAAATTGGCGAAATGTTAAGTCGTGTTATCTTAGCACCGCCGGATTGTTAGTGGTCGATACCAAAATGACACATGGAATCGACCACCAACAATCCGGCGGTGCAAAGATGGCACGAGAAGATATCATAACACGTCTAGATGGAATATAGTATAATGGTGAACGCTTCAGGAGCAAAGCGACAGAGTGCACTAAGAAGAAAGCGCCTGGTTGGATCACTGAGGTTTTTCTCGTGCACGACTAAGGTGGTGGTATAAAATATTTCAAAAGCATTTTGAGCACGAGTGCAACAGCTGATTGTTTCCGCTAAGGCTGTCTGTCTGTACACGACCCTGCGGTACGATTCATCAGTTCTGTCCTCGCACTCACCCTATGCTCTGCAGCAAATCGTCCAGCTCGTCCCGCCGCAACTTTTGGCCATCGGACATTGGTAACGGTGGTGTTATGCTTCCCGGATCAAGCGTTGGTGCCTATTGTGGGATCACGCCCAGCGCACAGAAGTGCGCCAACGGGCAAAACGGTAGTCACGCGCAAGGTGGACACGCACGTTATCCACATACCCAATAGCAGTCGCAATGATGTACGTACGTAACACGCAGTCGACCGTAACCACTTTCTGGTCGCCTGTGATGAAGCATCATTCGCCACAACTACTACAATATGTGTAGGAATTCATACTCATTGATGAATCTCGACGTGGACGGCCAGCTGCCCAAGAAAACCGGTAATAGCGTGTGGTATCCGCAGCACATATGCGTCATATTCTGCACTCGGACTCCTCCACTAAAGGCCCACGGGGGTGGGAAGCGTATGACGCGGAGGCTCACACGATATTTTTCCCTGGCGTACCGTTGTTTTTTTACCCCAATACCAAGCATGATGTACCTTGGGAAAATCTGCACTGTGATTCAGCACATCTCATCAGGTATTTTCCCGTGGGCGATGATAGAGCCATGCACCCTTACGAACACATTTATGTCAACCGACGCAAATCGTTACCCGGCAAGGCTCTTGTTGTAATATGTCAACCGCCGCTTCGCACTGAAGGTTGGCCGTTATCAACGAACCACAAGCGCATGTCACGTATCGTTATAATGACAAAAAATGCGGCATTTTCATCGATCGCAGCGTTTTCGCTATTCGCGGTACAACACCTGTCACGAGTATCCACATACGCGTACCTGGTAATTAAAAGAAATCTAGAAATAATGATACCGCGAGCGAGTGGTGACAAAACTAAGGCGTGAGTTGTTCTGTTTTAAACGTGACACGGCAATAACACCATTTTACAAATGTTATTAATCTTGATTGTTTTGCATTCGTCAAGCGTGACTCTACGAACGTAGGGACGCAATGCGACACCGTAGGTATGTACGTATACGGCTCACCGGTGGAGGGTGCGGCTCGGCAAGCGACACCCGGAGCCCTCTTATTTCCATGGATAACTTGGCTAGCTGCGACTGCTGTAGGGGAATCTGGTTCGCCAAACCCTTGAGCACCTGGTTTTCCGCTTTTACCAGCTGGTTCCATCTTCGAGAGTTGTGGTGATCAGACCAGCCAACGAACACCAAACACGAGACACAGCAAAAGCAAGTCATCGTGGGTCAGGACGATTCGAAACTAAATGCCACAACAGCGCCGTCCAGTAAAACGTAACATGTCCTCCTGGTTCGAGGGAGTATCACCTCGTTAACCAGAAACGGGAGGCACGCCCAGTGCATCAGTGTGAGGCGGTTCTTGCTGAACACCTGGTGTATATCATGCCGTGCATGGGTCGGCCTTTCGCCACTTCGCCGGGGTGTGTACACTAGATACAACTGTTTGTTTCAGGCGCCGCAACCACTCAAACCAATATCCTCAATCGCGAGAAAATGCAGGTCATTCGATCGTCTACAGCGAAGAACAATAACAGAGAGTCCGGTAATGAACTAGTACGGCGAGTCGATTCAATCCATAGAGGTCCCCACACAAATAGGCAGCAGGCAGCACGCGCTTTCATTGGAGCGGGTTTTTCGACGCAGCCTGGGCTGGTCAGGCCCTTCTACGCCGACACATATGATAGGACGCGTACTCGCGCTGGTGTTTTGTTGTGGTCGGGCGACACGAATCTCCGGCCTCAATTTATCTACATGATCTCCAGATTCACACCCAGGTCAGATTTAAGGTATGCCTTATAAATGTCTCCTCCCCCCTACCTGGTACCGGTCTGAGGGGAAATAAAAGGGCCGTTTAGGCGTTAATATAAATATCAAACGTTTGGCTATATGTACGCCCAAATTGGAGCGGTCGTAGCTCCTGATTTGTATGAGCTCCCTCGATCTGAGAAGCTCCCTTGCCTCACCGGCGCCGGCAGAAAAATAATCCAAAAGGAGAACAATTATCATGACCTTGGCATAGAAGGCATGCCTTGTTGTGAAACATCACTGCAATAATAGCATTCCAACGATACTGGGCATAAAGTCGCTCAATGCCTTTAAGGACCCCTTAAGGAGCCTCATCAGTCAGTATGATGTGCCTTGCAAGGGAAAAATGGATACCTCTACGAGTATGGTAGCACGGGTCCACTCTGGATGAAAACGTAAAGTCCTTACATATTTTGTAAAAACATATATTGGTAAACTGTGGATGGATATATAGTCGAGTCGAGGTTTCTATGATGTGGCGACACATCATGTACAGCGTTCTGTCCCACGAAATAAATAGGAGGGCGTCTTGAAGACGATGATTGATAGTAGATCCGAGCCTGCTGTAGAGGGAACGAAAAACCTATTCGTAACGCCGTCTATTTTTTGTTCAGATACCTCGCTGTTTCCTGAATCCGCTTTGCTTCTAGCTGACCGTGTGTTTCGTTGGCCTCGAAGAGCGTATGGTGTACTAATTCCTCCAAGACTAGCGCTTCGTAGCGGAGCAGTTCCCTAGCATCCTGGCAACCACGCGGGGAAACAGAAGAGCTGGAGCCCGCCTGCAAAGTCGCCTGGTGTTCAAGGATGTTTCACGGACGAAGCAGCATCAGGCGGGCATTTAGCATTCCTTGTCGATTCGTGACGCCTGTTTCGTTTCGGTTCGTTTCGTTACGCTCAATCTCCATCGTCGTTTAAGCTGGGCAAGTTTTCAAGAGAGACGTCGTGAATGACGCGTGCCACACGATAGAGGTTTGAATCACTTTTTTGGCTTAAGTAGTCATGACTTAGGACTAACGGGGCTCCTCTAACCGATAATATAATAACCGTTTGTACTATCATGAGTACATAAACGGTTGTTACGTTTACGGTCAAAGTGGTACCCAATATCGCTTTGTGTATTTGCAATATTTTGCGATTAACAAACGCTGCACATTGTTGGATGGCATAACACAATACCTGGTACTGATGGCAACAGTAATGATAGACCTTCAGCTTGGCCTTTGTTCATCGCGCTAAGCGAGAAATGAAGTTCAAATAGAGAAAGATAGTTTCGGGGTGAGGTGCAAGAGAGCTCTTTAAACAAGGAACCTTTGCAATTTTTTCCGTGTTCTCCCTTTCAAGATTGCAGTCCCGTGTTGGGGACACACTACTTGTAATTTGAGTGGTTTGTCCCCTGAACGGGATTGCAGTTCTACAAGGGCCAAGTGCCCCTACGACAGCACGGGTCTGGTCCCTAACCTTAACGGAATGCATTGACCATGATACATTTTGTTCTGCGGTAGAGAGAGCGAGCAAAATGTGTGGATAGCTGGATGGGTGGATGGATGGATCTACTGTGACGGGTTGGCGGTACACAAATCACTGGTTTGCCGCAGAACCAGCCGCAGGTTAGGGGCACGGGTCGAAAGCTGAGACTTTCGTTGCACACCGCTGAGGACAAGAAAAGGTATCCAAGATTACTTGCCGTCCATATTCCCCGAGGTTTGACGGCTGACAATGTTACGGGATTATACGAATTGACATGCGCTCCTTTGGAAAAATGCTTCGCTAGTACCTATGATAGATCCAATCAGCTCACGAAAAAAGCTTCCTACCCATTTTTGATACGTAAATAACGCCCAGTGAGAGCATTAATAGCAACCAACCTAGAGTTGCTCACCGGTAGTTGGTAACCTTTCGGTCTTACGAGGGGAGCCCTATCCTTGATGTGCAATGCTTCGATCGTTTCCTTGCGCCGAGCTTTCTGCTTTGCATGCTGTTTGTCACGAGCCTGCCGGGAGCAAGCGACGTACCATCAAAGGATATTGTATGACCGTCTCAATGCCAACCAACTCCAACCGCATGAGCCCGGAGGAGTGCGTAAGAGCCGCGTCGCTACTAAACAAGCCAGTACAATGTTTAGATACCAGCACCATGTCGGCGGCACCCGTCGATGATTTCCCGTGAAAACGAAATAACGGCAGGCCACCGATTGACACACTTTCCAATCATACGATCAAACGGCAGAACAAAAGATTATTTCATACCAATTTCAAGACATTATTACGTTCCACCTCCTATTAATAGGCATGCATGTATGTTTCTATTGCATGTTGCAACTGGTTGTTCGAGTTCGCGGTAAAACAGGCAGTACATACGTGCACGAAATTAGCACCGACGAAGAAAATGGCATACAAGCAACCTAACTTTGACAGGCAACAACGAAAACCCAAGGTCACCCAAGGTCGGCGAGTTGTTTACGCAGGCTCTTGTCACATACTGCATGCATAATGCTTGCAGAACTGCAAAATCAAGAACACGCCCTTGCCTAGTTACACCTCAAAGACGAAAAGCAGAAAAGCTTAATATGGGGATGCGGCTGCCTCTCTCACCCCCGTTTTCTCCCATGTGTCCGGAATAGGCAACTGCATCGCCCTACCGCACGTGAAAGCTGCACGCGCAGGAACCTCTGTCCCGAGCTCAAGCATGACGGGGGACCGTATCACAGCGTCTTCGGTACCGCCGTGGCTGCCTCGCACGAAGGACTTCGAACTCCTTTTCTCGGAATCAACGTCATCGCTAACATCATTGCTTCGAGCTTCCTGAACGCCGACACTATCGCCCGGTGATGTCGTGTGGCGTGTTTTGCTGCGGTCCGCGTTTACGGTTTCTTCCGGCGCGTTCCCTCCTAGGGTAGAAAGGGCGAACGCTTGTTGTCCCGCGAAATTGTTCATTCGCTGCTGGGCCTGGTTTTTGGTGTTGCGGACAGAGGTGAGGTGAGCAACGAGAGGCGTCACTCCGATTCGCAAAATGTGTCGAGCAGCTCCCGGTGGTCCGCTTGCTAACCAAGCAACCTATGCACCTAATTGTCGGTGGTTCCATCAGGTGACACGAAGGAGTAATAAGGTACCATCTCCACTTGATAATATATACACTTTGAAGTATGTAATATCAAGAATTGCTCTCTAGAAGCATCTCGTCCCAACAATGTCACACTTATATCACGCCTGCCTCTAGCGAGCGCATGACCATGCACATCCGTCTTTTTTATCAGTGTGAGTTGAGACAAAACGGCATGGGACCTCCCACCGCCAAAGTTTACATCGTCTTGCCGATCCGATGAGCCGGCCGGCATCCAGAACTATCTTTACCATACCTCTTTCGCCGCCGTATCGGTCGCCTGCTGGAGGAAGCCTCTCCGCGAACTCACGGCAGCCAGACACACGACCCGCGCGGCCGCATGCCTTGCTGAACTCCCGGAGAGTGGATGCCCACCACCACAGCCGCCACCGCCGCCTTCCTTGTTAACCTGAAGGGCTTTCATTTGGGGTAACCCTGGGGGAACATCCTTTCCTTGTTCCCCAAGAGTTTCGGCGAAAAATGCAGCGGTGGACCAACGATCCCCTCTCCGCGGATCCCACACAGACTCTGGGGGTTTTTCGACGCGACCTGAACCGCTCAATCCCGCCCAAACAGCCTCGGCCGCTAACGCATGGAACGCTAGACATGCTATTCCCTCTTCGGCGGAAGGAAATGCCCGGTTACCGACTTCGAGCTCTAGAGAGTCAGGCAGACTCCTTCGATCCGGCGCGTCGCGGTCGATCATCGCCACCGCTGCTGCACGTGCACACCTGTCTGTTTTCTCGGAGTATCGTTGTTGGAAGCTATTTTTTCGGTCATCAAGTTGTTGTTGTTGTTGCTGTCGTGGTTCTGCGGTACCATTGTTGGCCGCTTCTTGGTGCCGACCGGACTGGCGGCCCGCCTCAGTCGCGTCCTCACCCGCTGCCTGCGTGCCTTGTTCGGCACTGCTCTCTTTTTTCGCTCCCACCGTAGCGCTCGGAGATCCTGAGCCGCCGCCTCTCACCGCCGGCGCCATTTCTGCTGCCGGCGTTGTCATCCTTTGTGGGGGGTTATTATGTCCTTCCACGGTCTCTTGTTCAACTCTTTCTGGTATCTGGTCTGTGGTATCCTCTTCCTTGTTTTCCCTCTTCGAGTCCACCATAAGGTTGTGTCCGACAGCGAAGCCGTGCTTTTCCAACTCCTCCTTCTTTTTCACGGCGAGGAGGTCGTGCGCTAGGTCTTCGAGATTGCGCCGGACCTGCTTCAGCCGTTTTTCAAACCTTGCGTAGAGTAACCAACGGGCAGGCGAAACACCGCACCCAGCCAACATCTAATTACTGTGTTACGCGACCGAACCGGCGGAGATGGTGATGGATTGCATCGCATCCATCGCATGTTCTGACGAATATAGTATACTTTAATATATTTATAGGATATAGGGTATAAAACTTGAGTAGAGTATACGCAAGTACATTTGCAGTATATACAAACGAGTGAAAAAAAAGTTCATTTTATTTTTAAGGAGACGATAGACGATGTCACGCAGCAACTGAAAATATCGTCCTCGGTCACTTCGCGATTGTTCGAACACAGGGAGGAAACATTACACGAATCGAGCTATTTTGGCTCTCTCTGCCGTCAACTGCGTGTTCACCTGTCTTCGCGTCTTGCAAGCTTGGCAATCATACCCCTGAGTTCTGATGTTCCGATCGTCGCTTCCAATTTCTCCTCCTGATCAGTAGTCGCCCTGCACGTGTCGCCTTGGCGCTCGGCGCAATAATCAAATACATCCTGGTATCGCCAGCCTTCGTCCCCCATGGCGAGCTCTTCGACGCTCTATTAAATACGAACAGGGGTGGAGTTACTGTGACGCAATTGACACGAGTTAAGGTACTAGACTAGCTATGGCAATAATAGTCAGGATATTCGTGGGACCAATCACGTTGAGAACCGGTCCAAACGTATTTCACAGGTACGAACAGTTGACCACGTGATTTAAAACCGACCACATCATTCCATGCACTGCACTAAACTAACCCCTCCAAACTTCCACTCACGGTTTTGATGACAACTTGCTTGAAATTAGAGTAGGACAATGTTAGCAGTAGTAAAATGACGATTAAGCGTATGCGAAGTATGCAAACAATCACGCTACTTATTACAGTTTCTCAGCCACACCTGGATATCGTAGACGAATTCTTCTTGGTCTTCGTCGTCTTCATCGCCTTCCTCATCTTCTGTCGCATCGTCACCATCACCGTCAGGAGTTAAGAGCTCAGCATCCGCTCGTAGTCGCTTTTCCTCGGCTTCTCGAGCTTTGTTGAGCCATGTCAGAACTACCCTGGCCGCCTGGGCGAATACGGGAGTAAAAAATACGAAGCATGAAAGTTTCCAGAATATTCCACTTTGCAACCTATGAAGGAACCGCAAACTGTGCCGTCATCGACTCAGGTACGCGTGGAAATACCGAAATACTACCGATGGGTGCCCACCGGTGAAATTCATTGAGGGGGACAGCACTTTCCTTGCTACTCCCCTCATCAGTGTTAGGTACGCACGTAACTACCGAAATATTTCTGATGCATATTGCATAAATTGTTGAGAGTACAGTATATCACACCTCTACGGCGACCTCCTTTGCTACTTCGCCCGGAGTAGGGCCCTTCCAACTCTCCAGCTCGTGATCGCCGAGTTCCATGGCCTCACTCCAGCCCTTCGGTTCCATTTGGACCACATCGCCTGGATGTAATATCACAATCCGAGCAAATAAACTTTTTTTTCCCCTCTCCCGCCGGTCTTGTTTCGTTCATCCAAAATCCTGCAGGTATCACTCACACGAAGTGTAGAACCGGGGCGTGACCATGTATCGCCAGGAACGGAAGAGAGGAGCCGCGGAAGTGCAATGCCAGCGCTCAACACTAGGACGTCAACATTAACAGAGACATTATCCCTAATACGCTCCTAGACAGAGAGCCGGATTTCAATGTATCCGTACGAAACGGAGAGTATTAGAGTAGGCGTGAAAACCATGGGTGCACTGGTGCCCGTTTGTAGGTACTGGTAAGGTTCACCAGCTACCCTCTATTACGGTTCGAGCTCGCGGGTTGACGCCTTGTTGGATAAAGCCCCGATATCGCCAGTCTTGGCCAGCTCTTAGGCAGTCGAATCTTGAAGGTGTGTATTCAACGATCACACGGAGAACGCATCTTCCGCTCTAAGGGTAGATTCACTCGTCGTGTGTCCGCAGGTATCGCTGGGACTGCCCCGAGAAAATGAGTACGAAAACACTCGTAGCAAAACTACAGTAGTTGTGGCGAGAGAGAAAGAGAAAGAGACAGAAAAAGAAAGGGAGAAAGAGGGAGGGAGAGAGCTTGGCAGCACTCACCGCTGCGAGAATTTCGCCAGTACGGCTTGCCCCATCCGTCCGTGCCTTGTTCCCACTCTCTGATAGGAAAAACGTGATTATCACGCAAGGAGTTGATGGAACGGGGAGATTTTTATTGGTTGGTGCGGCATGAGAGCTGTACTACGGGGGCAAGATGATAGAGACCGCTGACAAAATAAACTTGGTGCGTTGTTGCCTGTTATACGCATGCCTTAGCTGATGCCACTTTCTCCGTTTTTACTTGATTAACCGGGTTTTTCTCCCTGTGTATGCCACCACAAGATGTGCGCAGTCAATCGAGCCCATGTATCGAAGAAGTTCTGTCGAAATTACAAAGTATACTTGCGTTTTTCGACAAGAATGTTGCCAATCACTTCATACCATCCTCAACAGGATAACCCTTGACACGGCCTCATATCTAAGCGCTTGCCTCAGTCGGTGGCTGTCATCGCCGCCATCACTTGCCTCAGGGCCTGCAGCCTGGGATCGACCTTTCCCCCCAATTCATTCCGTCCGAGCGGGGGGCGGTACCCCATTTCCGGGGGCGCATCGTACACCGCCTCTCCTGTTTCCCAATTTGCGTGATAGGTTCGGCCATAGTCGTCCGTTTTCACCTCCCACTGCGAATTCGAATGGACAAAAGCCGGCGCTTCCATGGTTGGTCTGCATAAAACACAGAAGGAAGTACCAACAAAGTGTATCTGACGCCGTGGGGAACATGTCATGTGTACTGCAAAATTGCAACCTGAAAAATCTGGCCTCCTCTTACTCTCACAATAAAGAACGATGGTGGAACACAGCAGTGCCACGAATATGCGTGACAGGTAAGACTTCCCGCGGTACGCACGCAAAATTCAGAGGCAAATCAAATCGGTATTCCCGCCTGTCATACCTGTGACTCAACTGAAGAAGCTTATCTTGAGCAATACTTTTCTCCTTCCTTCAGATTACTTTACCTTAGCTGCAGCGGCAACTCCGGCTCGAATAGCCTCTACCATGTCTCGCTCTCCCTCTGCTTCCTCCAGCCGTAGAGTTTTCTCAGCCCGTTCTTCGGCGGAGATTGTGCGGAACCGTCGCAGCATGGAGGGCACCAGCCAGCCCTCCGGCCATAAGTCAGCGAGGTATCTGAGATTCTCGCGCGGCGCGAAACAGTCGAATCAGTCTGACCATGCTCCTGGAAGGTGTTTGACCGTGTTGTGCTGATTGATGAATATATGAAAACCCCGTATGTGCACAACACGGTTGTGTTGGCTTCACCATCCAATTGCACAAAGCCTTGCCCGCCTCAAAACGCTACGAACTCAGCGTATACAAGTGAAATCCAGTGAACCCCGCTTAACCCAACGTTCTCCGAGGCTGGGTGTTTGCACCTCCTTCGGTCGATAACTAAGCGCGGCGCTAAAGACGGAGTGTTGGCACCAAACTTACGCCAAAGCGAAGGTCGTAATTATATACTGGTACAACACAAACGTTTCCGCGGTCGAATGCCTGCGTGATAATACCATCCGCAACTACCAAAAGCCTGAAATTAATAAAATAATTGAAACCCCACACCAAAACGGAACTCTGCGGACTGTTTACCGCTGCGGTCTCGTCCGAGGCAAAAGATACACCGCGTGCTTAGTAGTAAAATAATAATAGTGGGACACACCGTCTGTCAGCCTCGCGGAGTGCCTTCTCTTCCTGGCGTCCTGCGTATGCCATTGCGAGTTCGTCTTCTAAAGGCAGTTTTACCTCCTCCACACGCTCCTCCACCGCCTGACGCAAGAAGGACACACGGATGTAGCTTAGCGATCTTCGCGATGCACACACACCCGCGAAG
>JBBMHQ010076520.1:0-12210 GCA_037834295.1 Postelsia palmaeformis
CTGGTTGTCTAGCTCACGTAGTGAGCGGCATGTTTTACAGTGTCGTTGCCAAACGACGCCAACCCATGAGAGGGGGGTGGAAGGGACAACACCTGCGACCACAGTGTATCGTCCAGAAGGTCGCTGAGTAGTGTAAAACCTCCTACGAGTCAAGCTGGAAAGTAAAAGTGGCCATAAAAGAAGAACAGGAAAATTACGCACCACTCCTCGGCATGTACGCTCTTTCCTCGTCGTGTGAGGAAGAACGCCTTCGAGTCTCGTGCGAGAGAGGATGTGATGATGTTGTCATGCATGACATCGACTCGTCTTCCAACATGGCTACGACTCTGCCTCACCCCATGGACACCAAGGTCGACTACGAAGGATCCGGCGACGACGCGCCGGCGGAGCTCATCAGCCACTCTGCCGACCTGGCCCTCCCGACTCCTTCTGGCTCTGCTGAGCAGACCACTGACACTGTCTTCTACGCACATACGCGTCGAATGGTGGTGGATGGTATGCGGAATGAGGTCGGATGTGAGTGTAGTCTCGTGTATCCTGAAGTGTTGACCCTTTTCAGTACTGTTGTGTACATATACCTAAATCTGACTCTAATTCCAAATAATTTGTCCCCAAGTCGGGAGTGCAGTCCTAAATGGTTAACGTGTGCTGGGATAGGGGGTAAACTCTTTTTTGGCGAATGCATTTTTCTAGCTGACGGGCCCTTTAGCTGAAAAACTGCAGTACCCAATGTCACTGGGGATCCCAGGGTGTTTTACCTATATTATACGTAATGGGTGTTCGTTTGATACCTACTGCACCGCCAATGTTTGATGCAATCGTTCGTCGTCCGGTGTATTAGCACGCATTTTCCGCCACTTGTTACTTTTTTGAGGCGATGTGTGCAAAGATCTTGAAGTGAGTTAGGTGCCACGGAGAATGCACGCGCGCCCCTACCTACCGTGTCGTGCGTTGCTCAGAGTCCCTAGGTTCTGTCACAGTCTGTCGAGTAGTAGTGGAGATACTAAACTTTGCGTGTGCGAGCTCTTGCATCGAAACGTCCACTGTACCAGAAACGCGTTCCCCTTCCAGCTTAGGAATATTCTGCGGGTGATACGAAGCATAAGAAGAAACAAGGAATATGACCAATCCACAATGCGTTCGTACCCCTCGGGACATACAATGGTTGACACCCGTGTACATCAATCAAGCTGTTTGGAGGATTGACACTTGGACATCACACTCGGCGACCGCAATCCGCCATATTGATCTCAATTCGCTATGTTCCCCTCTAGACTGTGCGAATACCTTATGTTTGTCGTGTCTATAACACTGCTGTAGACTAGCCTGCAATAGTATGCTCCAGGTATTACGACGGTGTTGCAAGGATCCGAAGGGTTTCCAGAGAAGGGCACGGCGTAACAATCGAAGGGGACAATGTGAACGGTCCCCCGAGAATAACGCCTGCCCATGGAGAAGGAGTTTAGTGGCGTGGGTCTCTCGGGCCCACAACACATGTAGCTTCCGTAGTTTCGTTCTGTCATCCTCGATGTTCTACTACGCAAGAAGAGCACCATACAGAACAATCGCGATGGGCGATGGCTCACCAGCAAGGACAACAGGCTGTGTGGTACAATGATCAGTCTTTGCATGAACTTGGCAAAGCGTGCACGTGTCTTAGTGGCAGGCCCGGTGCATGGCCCGGACTACTCCTCTGAAAATAATACGAACATCAGTGTTTTAGTGTACCTGGTATATGATCTTGCTACTGGGCCAACGGGGTCCCATCATGTGTTGTGTACACGCAGACAACACTACTGCACACCCGGAGTTGATACACGTACAGCACGACTCTCTGACATGGTGTCCAATCTGAGAATCGAACTCGGGTTCCGTCTCCAATATTTACCAATTGAATAGGCGAACTCGCGCATAATGCCTTGGGTGATGATTCGAGGCTTGCGCGCTCATTCGCCATTAAAACCCCACAAACACTCCCATGTAACGGCGTATTCAGCGTCCACTCCTTCCCCTATTCCAGAGCACGCCGCTCCAACACGAGCCTTCTGCTGCCGCTGCCCTTGCCTCAAACACAAACTGCGATCAGCAAGAGGAATATCTTGTGGCCCATCCCTGGGATGGATATCTGGGAATACGTCCTTCCACCGCGACAACCATGCCTTATCAAAGACGCAAGGCGATTGACGACCATCCGCGGCGCTACAGGGCATCTTATCCCCGAGTGCCACCTGTGGGGAAAGGCTGAACGCTAATAGGACAGGCGCGCACCGTTTAGATCGAGGCTCAGCTGACGACTCCATCGTGCAACGTTTGGGTCGAAGCGCGTTAACAACGTTGGCCGAAGCGCTTGCTGTGCTGTGGGGCGTGTTGATAACAATACGAGCGCCGCGGCTTGTTCTCCTGCAGTTCCCACAGCCATCGGTCCCGCAACAGCCGAGCCTTCTTCTACAGTGTCCACGGTCATCCTCCCCACAGTGAGCACTGCTATTGCCATCAATATCAATATCGCCGTTCTCTCCGCGAAGGGGCAGCTCTCCCGGCAACAGCGTTGGCTCTCGCTTGGCACTGGCACAACTTACATGACTTATACCTCCACCGCAGCTATTGACACCGCCCGAATCGGCACTACTAGTAGGAGTACAGTTTCCACAGCTTCTGTCCAACCCACAGCAAGAGTAAATTTCTTTATTTTTGCCGTAATGGCTCAACTTCTTCAACAAGTGTGTTGACTCCCGCTTGACGTTGGGATAACTTCCACCGCCCCCACTAACGCCTGCACAGCTCCAATCGGCACTATTGCTGCCAAAACAACAGTTCTGCTCGTCGGTCAAACGCTTTGGCTCTCCGTTGATACGGGCACCAGTACTGTTGATGCGCCCGCCGCGACAATTCACGTCTTTACAGCTCCGATCAGCACTACTACTACTGCTGCTACCAGCACTTTTCAACCCTACCGGGAAGTCGCGAGAACGATTTGTAACAATGCCATCAGCATCATTATTATCATCATCATCATCATCATCATCATCATTTGCAGCATCATCGTCGTCATTATCGTCATCCCCATCGTAAATATCTCTGGTGCAAGCATAGTTCCAGCCGCCGTCTAGCTTTTTGCCGCTGAGCCCTGCTTGGTAGGCACACCGTAGCATGCTCTCTGTTTCGACTGAAGGTGGTCTGGGCGTGTAGGCAAGCAGGAGGACGCCTTCCGTAGGGTCCTGCAAGGGCAGTAATTTGGGTTGAGCGGTCGGTTTCGAGTAAAACTACTGAGACCTCAACTTTCTCCGGGATGTCTGGCCTGTAACACATTGTACCAGCCACTCGGTCGAACGCACTTACAGCTAGCGTATTCGCAATAGATTGAAAACCTACATTCGTATGGAAGAGGATCCCGTGGCTTCCATCCACATTATTGTTTTTTTTCACCTGCGGGGATGATGGCTTGGTACGTGGGCTCTCTGTGTGTTCGTCGGAAGGACCTACCGGTTGAGCGCCTTTTACAGCCGGCACAGCAGTCTCCGGGGCAAATACCCTCGACTCCTCTCGCAATATAAATAAAGTATGGGACTTCACGCTCCTTTTCAACAGTACGAGCCGTCTTTAGGACACTCGAAAGATGGCAATCGACATTAATTGACTTTTGCATGGGAGTTGTTTCGCGCATTTCATGGGAAATCCACGGGCTTCTCATTTGCGTGCCCATGGACACCCGATGGGCACCCCACTTCCGCCCAATGTACACCCCCCAAGAACACACCACGGACACCCCAGCCCATGGGCACCCCATGCACACCGTACGGACTCCCCACGAATACCCGATGCACACAGCCCACAGACACCCTATGGCCTCTCCACGGACACCAAAAGCACACCCGACCGACACCCAAGGGACATCCCGCGAATGATCCATGGGCGCCCAGCGGGCACCCCACAAACGTCCCAAGCACATTCCATGGGCACTCATAGGTTGTCCACCTACACCCCACGGATAACCCATGGGCCCCGTACGGATACCCCACGAGCACCGCAGTCACCCCCTTCGGACACCCCATAGACCCCCCACGGGCACCCGACGACCGCCCCACGTGCACCCCGCAAGGGACACACCGCCAACACCTCAAGCACACCCCACATCCGTACAGTGTCGTAGGCCCACGGACTGTGCATGAGACATTGGTGGGGTGTCCATGGGATGCCCGTGGGGCGTCCGTGGGGGTATCCGTGGGGTGTGCATGGGGCGTCCAGGGGATGTCCGTGGGGTGTTCATGAGACGTCCATAGATGGGGTACCCGTGCGCAGCTCATGGGGGGTGCTTAAGATGTCCGTGGGGTGCCCACAGGGTGTCGGTGGAGTGTGCATGAGGTGCCCGCGGGGCATCCATGGGGTGTCCATAGTGTGCCCATGGGGTATGAATGGGGCGCCGATGGGGTGTGCTTGGTTGTCCGTGAAGTGTCCGCGGGGGGCCCATGAGATGTCCGTGGGGGGTCCGAGGAGTGTTTCGTGCAGTATATGGGACGTCCTTGGGAGGACCGTGGGATGTGCATAGGGCGTCCGTAAGGTGCCCGTGGGGAGCCCATGGGGTCTGTTTGAAGTGTCCATGACGTGCTCATGGAGTATCCGTGCGGTGTGCGCCGGTGTGCGTCGGTGTCCGTCGGTTGTCCGTGAGGTGTTTATATGTGCTTGGGACGTCCGTTGGGTGTCAACGGGGTGTGCATGAGGCCTCCGTGGGTAGCCCATCGGATGTGCATGAGGTGTCTGCGGGATACCTGTTGAGTGTCCGTGGGGTGTGTGTGGGTTGTCCATGAAGTGTCCATGCGGTGTTCAGGGGGTTCGCTTGTGACGCCCATAGTGTGTGCTTGGAACATCCGTGGGGTGTCCTGGGGTGTCCTGGGGTGTCCGTGGTGCGTCTGTGGGGTGTCCGTGGGGGGTGCATTGGACTTTCGTGGAGTGCCCGTGGGCAGTCTATGGGGTGTGCTTGGGGCGTCAGTGAAGTGCCCATGGGGTGTGCTTGGGGTGTCCATGAGGTGTTCGTGGGGCGTCCAGGGGTGTCCGTGGGTTGTGTGTTAGGGAGTCTGTGGGGTGCCCACGAGGATGTGCATGAAGCGTTCGTGGGGTGTGTTTGGTGTGTTCGTGAGGTGCCCATGCGGTGTCCGTGGGGTGTGCGTGGGGTATCTGTGGGTTGTGCGCGTGTGCTTCAATGGCAACGTTCGGGTGGCTCGCGTTTGTTCCCGTGCTCATATAAATCAGAAAATGCATGCACGCGCGACTTACATGTATATTTATGCCCTGGCATGTCATTTACGAGATTACAAACTACTCGTAGCACACACACTGGAAGTCTTACACGCAGCCTGGAAACACAAAGGGCTTTCACCAAAATTCTCGATCTCGTAGCTTAGGGGTGTATTGTCTGCTTGCTTATTTGTTATTTACTACACTTACTCATGTCATTTTATATTCACTTTCGAAGAACATTTCAAAGCTCGCTACAAAGAAGCATCAAACCTGCAGGGCCACTTGTTATAAGGCCCGTGACCCAACAAAGTGTATCGCAACAAGGAGTGTTATTCTAACGGCCCAAACTACTACTTCTTGTGGCTCGAAGCACCCAGTCTCGTGTGCAGCATCCGAGGGCGAACCCCTTGCGAGGCTCCACCAACCTGACCCCCAAAAACGTTTCTCAAATGATGTCGGATTTGGCATGTATGTAGTGAGGTAGTGAGGTTCTGATTCTCTCACCAGCAACTCCGAGACCATGTCGAAGAAGGCCTGGGTCTCCGACAAAGGCTTACCGGGATACACCGTGTCGGAAGCAAGTATGACCTATTCCGGTACGACAGTGCCATTTGCACACGCATCGGGCAGACCATCGAGTTGCACGTCATACAATGCATTAATTTAGGTATTTCAGGGCAGACAGTTTCGTACCAGTAGGAGAGGACCGATACTGTGTTCGTAGGCCCGTGGCAAGGTAGGGGATATATAACTCGTGGGCGCAAACGTTTTTCCGACAATAGTGTGGTATCATCAACTAAGGTAATGTCCGATCCATGCCTTCACGAGACCCGACATGTTGCGTGATATTTTACAACGGTATTTGCCATAACTTTGTCCCTAACTATAAGAACCACTTATGTATAGAAGAACCATTTTTTGTTTCAGGTGTAAATGAGAACCAGTTTTATATACCAGGTATATAAGAACCACTGACATATATATTTCAAAATCACTAAATATAACTGATCAATATATTTCGGACAGAATTATAAACTATACGAGAGCTCTGCCGTGCGAGCATGCCTGCATATTGTCAACTGGGGTTGTCCACCTGGTTGCACGTACGACATTTCACACACGAGACAGATCATCCAACAGATCATTCTCGTTCAATGATCTAGATATTTCAGGACAGGCACGTTTATTTATGATCCGTCTGATCTACAGCTGATTTTGTCGCCGGGTGAAAACCGTAAAATCTGCATTAATGATGCATGATACACTTGTAGCACTTGACATGAGACACTCGTAGCACTTACTGTCCCTTGTTGGAAAATATGTACACTAGCAGTACAGTACAGCATAGAAAGTACGGATTCTGCACAACTTCTCTTCTTTACGGGAGACTAGGATCCAGTTGATTTACAGCAGTAGTAGATCGTGATTTTTCCCACCGTGTGTCTAACCCTTGTCGGAGTCGACTTCGGGGTGAGGTGTAGCGTGCAGCATATATACCACTTTATCACCTGTGAAGAACTACAGGAAGCCCCACCTCTACCCTTGCGTATTTATGCCTCCGTGATTGCAAACCCTTGCCTAAACGAAGACTAAAAAACCTCGCCTGAAATGGGGAGTGCTCCTTCACCTCGCAAGGTACCCCCGTATCATTGTCTGGATTACTGCCACCCCACTCGAGTCGCACGACGCGCACGCTGCTGCGCTCCATCCCATTGAGCTCAACGTTCCTGTTCAAGTTGTCGACCACGTCGCCTCTCCTGTCCGTTAGTATCACTGGGCAGCCGAGCGCCCTGCACGCCACCATGCCGCAAATGCCGGTGCCAGCTCCCAGCTCTAGAACCGGTTTACTTGGAAGTCTTATCTTTCCGGTGGCTGGCGGAAATTGCATGCCTTCTGTGGAAAAAGGGTATGCATAGAGAGGCAACACCGGGGTTGACCTGGTTGAGGACGGAGCTTTGCACTGACCGGAAGTCTGTCTAGTGCAGTATAGAGATGACCGCGAACACATTAATAAACTACCAGGTACTAGTTTTACTGATATTTATTTCGGTATTTTGAGATGTATGTGTCATCCATGATTAAATGAAGAATTTAACGCCATGCTCACTGTCGAGACGGTGCACGATAGCTATGATGGCTGGTGGCATTTAGGGCAAAGCTTAGAACCGGTTGTTTATGCGTTGCAGTCGAGTTTGACACCACATGTCCGACACCACTATTAATGATGTACTCATTGATCGGTAAAATAATACAGGGTGACCGGGACACTTCCCCCTCCCTGCACAATGTGGGCGTATCAAAACCTTCGCGGAGGCATCGAACAACGTACAGTAGTAGTATATATAGATACATACATACCGGATAGAAGAGGCCGTCGATCCCTCAAGGGGGAATATCTTGGGTATGTACTACTGTAACTCCTCAGTTTTGGATTGGTTTATTGCAACGCCTGACTGCAACCCCGAAATATAATCCGTACTGCAACCCCTACATGCATCCATTGCAATTGCAACCCCTGATTGCGATCCCTACTAGCAGCCCTTATTTGCAACCCCTCAAGACAACCCCCGAATGCAGTGTATATTTGCAATCCCTAAATGCGGCCCCTGAATACAACTCCCATATCTTGGCAATCCCTGGCTGCAAACCCTAATCGCAACCCCTGATTACAATCGCTACTCTGTAGCATGGCTCTAGAGCTGATGCTGTCGCCAGTCTGAGTATATTACAATACCTTGGGAAGTCCAGCCCGCCGTTAGGTGCGGGTAGCAATGCCGCACGCCCAACGGGTGTTCTAGAAATGACGCCAGCAGTCGGCTCCCGGGCCACACCAGGAGGCCCGTTGCGTCCAATAGGCTATTTGCCCCTGATGGCACTGCTGTTTTGCTCGTCGTCGGCTCCCCCCCCTCAAGAAGCTGGGATGCCTCGTCGGCTTGTGTAAGGATGACCTGAACATGAGCGGCAGTGTGTGTGCGGCTGTAATAAGGTGTGAAAAGCATCTGCTTATGATCGCGGCGAAGTCAGAACCTGGTCAGAGTGCTGTGAGTGTTTGGCCTCCTTCCTGTAGTTCTGCTGTGCGAGATCAGATTTGCCGAAGGCATACACCTACCTGCTGTACGTGGCACATGAATATGCCGCGAAAGGGTTCAACTCGCCTGCAGCTACGAAGCTTGTGCCTGTCTTGGTAACGCGAACGAAAGACTTGTGCCGCCTCGCCCCGCCTCGCCCCGCTCCCTCAGTTAGTGGTCAACTTGCCTTTTGCGACAATTCGAACTGCGATAGATAAGGGTGTGTAGAAGCCATCCAGCTCATGTTCCTGGACACCCCTCGGTCATTCACGTATACCTTGTGCCAGACAGTACCTGGTAACCGTATTACACGGGTGATCAGATGCCCCCCCTCCCCCTCGAACGAGCCTTAGATATGGTTTTCTCGACAACAGGGAGAGTCTGAGCTCCGAGCGACGTCGTCTATGGAGAAATGCCTCGATGCCTTATCCCAGAGCCACCCCTTTTATGTACTCGTATTTTGCGTTTCCCGCATGTTTTCCTTTTTCTTTTTCTCGTTCCAGTCATTATCCTCGCCCTACTCTCCCGCTCCCTCCCAGTCGTAGCTCAAGCCTGGGGTCACATGGCGGGCGCTTCTCTCCCCAGACACTACGGTACACGCGTTGTCTTTATGGCGGGAACTAGAATTCGGTATTATTTTCTCCCCTCGTCGACTTGCGTCGAATTCTGCAAACTCACGCTATTAGTGCTAGAGTTATATCAATACCTGGTGGGCACTTTCTGCTATGTTGCAGCAGGTATTTCTTGCTCATGTAAAATAAACGGCTTTGAAATTCATCCCCGGGGTCTGTGATATCAACCTTTCGCGATATACGAGTGCAACAGCAGCAAAAACAGCAGTAGCGAGGTCATTCTGGAGTCTATATCCGTTTCACGTCTTCTTGTTGTGGTCGCCTGCAACAACAGCACAACAAACCGGGACAGCGCGGCGAGAACAAAAATCCTTCACGTTGTGTATGTATATCTTCGCGTTTGTTTCTCAGCCCGATGTTTTCAAGAAATAGGCAGTATATACATAATACTCCGGAGTACTAGCTTATTGAGTCAATGCTTACCAAGTTAGTTGCGGGATATTTACTGCTGTAGATTAGATGACCTTCCAGACGTTCTTGTAGTCGACGAGTTGCAGCGACAATCCACCGATAGACGTTGCTGCAAGATGCCGTCAAGATTGAGGAACTGGAGTATTTGCACACACCCCGTATTCACTCGTCAAACCGCATCTGCGTTTACCACAGTTCATTGCCCTAAGCCTTGATGACCCTCAAGCGGGGTCTTTTCAATAGATAGTCATCCATTCATCACATACTCGACACACAGCGTATCTGCTCGGCCAGTTTAACGACTGACCTTGCCAGTCTTTGCAGCCTACTACTGTGCAGGAGTATCATCGAATATTCTTGGCAGTTTTCCGAGCCATCGGTTTTTTAGCACGGCTCGCGCATCGGGAACCTTCGTGGACACGGAGAAGGAGCAGCACCTGGGCATTTTTACACAAAGGTTGTCAAAATTTTTTTGGTATTATAGCATGAAGCTCCTCGGCTTTGCTTTTGATTTATCAGCGATCCGACCACACAGCCCGTTTCCGCGGTTCAGTGGTCTGGCACAGACTCGAGCGGGTGTTCGCTTTTTTCACAACCGCGACCGAGACTCGGGTTCGTATTTTATCTGCAATATGCTTCTACTACATGTTCCAACACAGACTCGGGCGAGTTTGTCTGTCGGTTTTCCCGTTCGTTTGTTTGTTCGTTTGTCTATTCAGGTCTGCTTGTTTTTTTTTGTTTCTTTGTTTTTCACAGCACAGCGACCGAGACTCGGATCCGTCTTTATCTGTTGTATAGTATGCCTCGAAGCAACATATATATATATATATATATATCCGCTTTAGCGTCTAGGGCCCGCCATGGAGAGCGTGGCGTCCAACAACACCCAGGCGGTCATCAAGAGTTGCCCCGTCTTTGCCGGCAGGAACAATGAGTCGTTTCAAGAACACAAGAGCAAGCTGCGCGTCTGCCTGTCTCTCTACAGCAAGGTCGTATTGAAAGCGTTTGAAAGCAAGTCCAATCCATTATCTACTCTGGGCAGCACCGACATCGCGGCGCTTAACGCTGTCGCTGAGCACGAGTGGCTACAGGTAAACCAATATATTTGAAGTGTTCTACTTCTCACCACATCTGGCTCCGCCAACAACACCGTCGAAAAGTCGAAGGGGAAGTAACGAGTAGGTGGAGCGGGGTATGGCGTGGAAGGCTCTGACTGAGAAGTTCAAAGGCCACACTCAGGACGCCAGAAGGGCATGCCATGAGAAACTCGTCGACACGAAGATGAGGCCCGGCCAGAATCCGGACGACTTCTGTTTCCTTCTGGACGAATGCCGTGATCTCCTGGAGAAAATGGGACAGACTACACAGGACGAAAAATGCGAGGACATCCTTCTCCAAGCCTTTCCGCCCCAGTGCGAGAGGGTGCGAGCAGCCAGCTATGAGAGACGGGACTTTTTACGAGACGACATTCGGCACATGGTACACGCTGTGCACGTCGATAGCCGTTCGCGCTCCGTCAGCGCTAAGCCGATAGCAGGCCACGGCATTGCCATGCTGGTGGTGGGGCACACCAACAGTGATGTGCAGCGCAACTAGTGCAAAGGATTCGGACAAGTTACGCATGACTGCGCCATCCTCAAGAAGGAGCACCGGTGCGGACCCAACCCGGGGGGTCAGCAACATACATCAGCGAAAACAGCACTTACTTGCCTCGCCACGGAAAAACGGAACCAGGAGACGCGAGGAGAGGGGGAGATATGAATCAAGGGTGCTCTTCCCATAGGAGCACTACGCATAGCGATGCAGAAGTGCAAACGCCGGTAAAGCCGACTAAATCGAACAGCCGGTCTCGTTCACCGCAGTGGAAGCGCCGACGGAGGAGGAAGCATTTTGGCCATACGGCCCCACAGATGAACCAGTCGACACCAGCAGGCTGTTCGAATCTTTCGGCGGCGTCAGCAGGGAAGCGACTGGGGGCTTGCACTTCATGCTCGAGGAAGAACCGGCCCATCGACTGGGATTCCGAGAGCACGTCGTCGGGGGCTTGACGGCTGTGACCCGTGCTCTAGTGATGGTGGCTGCTCTCCACAATCTCTGGTTATCGTTTGGCAACTCCCTTTATGCCCGAATGGCCAAGAACACCCATGGATAGCCTGAAGGATTTGGGGGCATCACCAGTATGGAAGATGGGCCGGCTCTCACATTCGGTCCCACCGCGAGGCCGCGGACAGGCTGCAGCAACGACTCCGTGAATGTGTTGAGGGGCAGGGGCGCGTCAGGAGATTGCTTCGACTACGCCATTATCCTCGGATTTCGGGACAGACTGGAAGAGTACAAGGTGTTGGACGTGCCACGAAAAATCTCGACCACCGGGTGGGGAGAACTGAATGACACTGCGCCTCAGGGCCATTCAACCCCCCCCCCCCCAGCGGTTGATTCGCGGCACGACCAACACCTTGTACTCTTCCAGTCCTTCCCGAAATACGGGGATGATGGCGTCGTCGAAATAATGTCCCAACGCGCCACTGTCCACCAGCACATTTACGGAGCCGTTGCTGCAGCCTGTCCGCGGCCTCGCGGTGGGACCGAATGTGAGAGCCGGCCCATCTTCTATACTGGTGATGCCCCCAAATCCTTCAGGCTGTCCATGGGTATTCTTGGCCATTCGGGCATAAAGTTTTATTGGTATTGTGTGGCTATACCCTGGCAATGTAGGTGAAGGCTGTGTCCTCAGCGTAAGCCGAGTGATGACACCGGTCACGCAGTGACCAGGAGTGCGATACTCCAGTGTGGTAGTGAGAAAAAGACGTGATAACACGTAAACACTGGCGCTTAGTTGGCCAACACACACAGATGAATTCCAC
>JBBMHQ010076531.1:0-25683 GCA_037834295.1 Postelsia palmaeformis
GAAATGCTCGTCCGGTCAAGCTTGGTCATTTTTTTGTTCCGAGCGGAAAACAGTTTCTGGGTCGGACGTAAAATTCGTAGATCGGAGACCTTACAAACAATCAGGTGTATATACCTACAGTAAAACGCGTCGGGGTCCGACCCCACCAATTGTTTCCGCGAGGGAAGCACGTCTCCGTATCGATATTTGCCATTTGGCGTGTTGCATGGAGGAGGTAAAATGGTGACGATGCACCTTGCCAGTTATACTGCTCCTCAGTGGTACACGGATTGAAAAAGGCATGGAAGTGTCCGGTAGAGGCATTTGATGCCACACGTGGAATACTTTTACGATTGGCTTCCGTTCACTATATTTTCCCTCAGCCAGAATACTCGCATGGATTTCCGCTAAAGTCCCGGCCGCATGGAACCATGTTGCGTAAACGGGCGTGCAGCATAAGCGCCGCATCATGAAAGCGTAACGAAAACATGCATGTCAACCACGTTGTCATAGTAACAGCTACGAATATATGTGGTCCGGAGAGTTTAAGACCGATCAGTACTTGCTCGGTTGGTTTCATGAACTGAAGGTGTGCGCATATTTGCCTAAATCCCCCCCGTTCTGTCATCGTCTCTTGCTTGATGTCCCCTTGGCACTTTCTTGATGTTTCCTTGGCACTTGATCGTCGTAGCAATTTTCAGCGGTAATGGGGCTATGCTCACATGACTCCTGCTCACGACGACGGACCTTTAACGTCGAAGGCAAGCTCGCGGCCTACTGCAAGCAGCATGCGAAGGACGGCATGGTGGACGTTCGCAGCAGGCGCTGTTTGCATGATTCCTGCACGAAGCACCCGAACTTCAATGTGATCGGCAAGAAGACCGCGGCGTACTGCAGGCAGCACGCTGAGAACGGTATGCTGGATATTCGCCACATGTGCTTGCATCACGCCTGTGCGAAGCGCCCGACCTTCAACTTCGAGGGTAGCAAGTCCGCAGTATGCTGCAAACAGCATGCGCAGAAAGGTATGATAGACGTCCTTAACAGGCGTTGTTCACATGACTCTTGCTCGAAACTACCGACCTTCATTGACGAGAGCAGGAAGGCAGCCACGTACTGCCATGAGCATGCCAAGTGCGGCATGATGGACGTTCGCGGCAAGCGCTGCGCACGTAACTTCTGCACCAGGCAACCGACATACGATGTCCAGGGCAGCAAGTCGGCGATATTCTGCAAGCAACACGCCGAGAAGGGCATGGTTAATGTTAGTAGCAGGCGTTGCTCGAATGATTCGTGCACAACGAAGCCGATCTTCAACGTCGAGGGGAGCAAGACGGCGGCATACTGCAAGAAGCATGCTAAAGACGGCATGGTTGACGTCTTCAACACCCGCTGCTCACATCGTTTCTGCATTAAGCGGCCGGGGTGGGGTGTCTTGACTGACGGTGCGGCTACGACGTGCCACAATCACAAAGGCGATATCTTGGCCCGCCCCGTGATCAACTTTAGAGCCACGTGCAAAGTCATGGGCTGTAAGAAAATTTGTCGGTGGGGACATTTTGGGAAGCAGCCTTCCCACTGCTGTATTCACGGCCCCCTCACGGATGGCCTTGTCCGCACTGTCGGAACCGCTGCGCCAAAGGTAGAAGTACTCAGTAACCCAGCTTGAGGTGCCTTGCCCCCTTGGGACCCCGCTGTATCGGTATATATCATTCTTCAACTTTGTCGCTATTAATCGTCTACGAGCAGCGTAGGCACCCAGCATTAGGGTTAGGATAACGTTCGGGCCGGACGGAACGACTACTTGCTTCGTGAGTCGGACACCAGTTTGTGTTGTCCACCAACTTGGCCGTGGGCGTTTGCTCTAGTCGCCATTTTTCATCTTCAATTTGTCCGTCTGAAACACCAACAGGGTTGCTCACGAGCGGTCACCCGTATCACGTTCTCACTGAATGTTATCAATGCTTGAAGTATGAACAGACCGTGTTCGGTTTTATACGGATGGGTTGGACTTGAAGGCGTTCGAGCGCAGGTTCTTTGTCGCGGGCCTTACCAGTAGCTTCCGGTGAGTGCCGTGACGTATGTGTTTTTTTTCTAGTTCTCCAGAGAAGATGCTATTGTCTTCGTTTGGAGCCCCGCAGGCCTTCTTCCGCGGACCCATTTTTCACGTATAATCCCCATACCTCAAGCCAGCGGTGGGGTTTCCGTCACGAAGGGCATAAGGCTGCTTTCGCAAGAAAGGAAGTCAATCGTGATCAGACCTACAGTATTACACAATTTGTCGCGTGTGAAACCGGTATCGGGATTTGAATCTGCAGTTCCCGGTTGACGGGTGTACCAGGTGTCTCACCAGAAGCCGGCAACCTTGAGTAAGTGGTTTGTCATGCGCTGCAAACGTGGCATACAACGGGGTGGCAAGAAATGGCGCTTTCGCGTCAGTGGTCCTTTTCTCTGCATCAGAGGTGCCGGGGAGCAGAGACTGCCACCTGGTGGTGACACAATACCCTGGTCGAGGTGTTTCCGCTGCGGAGGTTTTGTGTTAAACAAGTGAAATTATCTCGCTGCGGTAGTCAAGAGTGCATCTGCAGGAATGTCAAGTATTGTAGGCGCACAAACCTCCACGCTGTGTCGTTACGTCAAGTACTTCTGCTGGATTTTCGAAACGTAGATGCAGTGCCCCTTGTTTGATATCAGACACCAAGCGGCAGCAGGTAGTACGCATTGATCGTTTACCCTCGGTTCGTCGATTAATAGGTAATTCAACGTATCATATCTGGAACTAGGCTTGTGTTGGAAACTCGACGCTGCTCCGGAAGAAGGTGGTGTATCGTGAGCATGAGTTCTTGCACGTAGTATATCTTCTACAATACGTGCCGTATGAACCCTTTTTATTATCAAGCTACTGTTAATAGGGACACCTGCAGGTGCTGTTTTTTAGGTAACCGTTAACATCGGCGCCGCTATGTGCAATGCTTCAAGGTATGTGGACACCAATACGTATTCCGTCATTTGTAAGCGCGATACAGCTTTGCCGCTTTATCCATCGTTTTGCGAAAAACTTCGGAGGGACTCGCCCCTCCCTCCGGCTACGCCGCCGGCCAAATCATATGTGTTTGACCTGGGCTGGCCTGGATGTAGGCCGTACCCGGACACAGGTAGCTATCCTTTTTCGATGTTGCGTAGCGTCAGACACAGACCGGTATTACTTGTTGGAGGTATACAGCCGAAAAAACAGCACAAACAATGAATGCCGAATTATCTCGTAGCCCCATTTCATACAAACCATCATGCTTGGGTCACGACGGGGCGTGGTTGGAGCCCCACGAGGGGACGCCGTGAAAACCCTTCGACGAGTGGCACAGGTAGGCTGCGTCTTGCCCGCAGAAACCAAGAGGGCTGCGCTCACACTTCATTCCGGGGGTGATCCTACTGCGACAAACATTCGGCCGTCTTCGCGAAGAGCACCATCGCAGTATTCTCCACACCGTCGTCAGCGCAGACCATACGACGTTAGTTCGTCCATATTTGGTGAATTCCCCTCGAGGGTTCGCGAACGAAATGGCGATTAATCGATATTATCGCGTTAGAAACTTGAGAGTCTGACATAAAGCTTGCTTCATTCGTTGAGACCGTCATTTCCACCATCGAAGCAGGCGGCTCAACTCTCCTTCCGTCCGGCGGGAGGTCGGTAAGTTACGTCTTCGGAGGCGGCACCTGTTGGTAGTTATGTTGTTCATAGAGTTGGTAGACCGGTAGCAGTCACTTACCAGCAAAATGTGTGAACACCAGGGATTCGGCATGTAGAACCATGATTTTATATACTGAAGCTGTCCGCAAACCACTGCAAACTGCCGCTTCAAGTATCGGTCTAGAGAGGAAAGACGTCTGGCATGGTCCCGCGTTGGGAGTGCGTGTGGTCGCCCGGGAATTCGCCAGAGTTAGGATTAGCCATTTCGAGGCGTTATTATCAGTTAGTAGAACTGAGTCTCAGTAGAGGTTATTGCGATTCTTTCGGTCTGCCTGTCCACAAGACTTATATTTTTGAACACTTTCCAACGGCGGATATGTAAGCTCGTTACATATGTTATTCGTACGACGTATTCGACCCTTACGGACCTTATATGCTGAAGCATGCCATACCACACGAAACAATTAGCCGTATAATGCGTCCACGACATCGTACCATGGCACCCTACCACAAACGTACTCGGAGTGCACCAAGGAGCTCATATCCGGTCTGCCAAAGCTCGATGGGAACGTTCGGAGCTAGAGTAAAAAACGAAACATCCTCGTAAAAAGCACGGTGGCAGACGTGTATTCATTCGCTTTGTTGTTTGGGCTTTTTCTTGTGCTTTTATGTGCAGTGCAACACAGGTCCACGTTTAAACGGTTGAGCCGTGTGGGCTTTTCATAGAGGTAAGGGGGGACATTCTGTGATATACGGATAAGTATCGGCAGGCGTGCTTCCCCGTATAGATCACCGCCGTATGGACCAGGCAAATCACAACCTATTGATGGCTGTTGGGAGGTGGCGTCCTGCTCTCGCCGTCATTACGTACAGCTGTACTGGCATACCACTCTGTCCCGTAATCCAGCAACTCTATTTAACTATGAGGCGCGCGAGCGCGAAGCGCGGGCCTTTTATTCTTGATTCCGAAGAAGAAAAGCACACGTAGAGTCTGAGAGTCAAGGTGCCATCTGTATCGGTGCCGACTAGTCTCTCCCCACACTCGCACCAACTCAAACTCCGACTTCACAATAAACATACAGGCAAACTGAGAACAGTTCTCGAATACTTTTTATCGAGAGCAATAACAAGCTTAAATATCGTCGTGTCATTGTTCGGGGTTTTTCAGCAGCCCCCACCGCTCTACAGTAGACGTCTCGTGTGGTGTAGAAAGAAAAGATGCACAAGGATCACTTTGAGCCGGTGAAACTAATCAAACGTTGAACGTACGGATGGACAGCAGATTAATGCCGTGGTAGAGAGGGTGTCCTTCTTCATGAGCCCCTTCCATGAGGAGCTCGATATCTCGCAACCGAAACGACTCCTTCGAAGAAAATGTTTCGCCCAACCTGAATCAAGATTTGTATGCTCTATTAACAGTCCTAAAAACAAGTATACTAGTACTTACGAGTTCCCGACTGTACGGCTTGGGCGAGCGTTAAGAACCTGTTCGTCAAAACCGTCAAAAAAATTATATCTATCCACTTGACCAGAGGCTCCCTTCCCTGCTCGAAAAACGTTCCAGACGTGTGAAAGCCTCGATTTTGTTTTAAATCTAGGGGTTACGTACGAAGGACGCGGAGGTAGAGTACCTATTAAAGGTAACATTGAAATGGAAACAATTATGCAAAAACAACAAACTGATACAGTATTCAAAACAAATCTCAACCGAAGCAGCCCGCAAACCGGGGTAGGTGCAACATTCGGCAGGGTTATCACAGGCAACTAAGGATATGCCGCGGTATTTGATATGCTCACGAGAACGTTTTTTCGTGACAGCGTCTGATTCTCGCTGGCAATGTTTTGTATCTGAAGCGCTCAATGTTGCCTGTGGACTGAGCCTTGAACAACCAATACCATACTGAAGCGAGAGACGCCTGGCTTGTAGGATTGAGAATCACAATCAATCTTGCTTGTGCTGCCGTCATGTTGTGCATTCTACGTGTAATACTATGTACACTGACATATTCACTAGGCCCATCCATGGTACAGCAGTACGTGTATCCATACGGAAGAAAACCCTAGGCGGCTCCCGCTGAGTGCAGGAGCATCTTGCACACACGTTTGTGCAGAAGGCATGTCGGGCAATTTCAACTTTGCACGTCGTCCCAGATCAACTCAATCTCAGGCCTGACCCCAAAATGAACTTAGCCCGAACCCTGGGCCCTACCTTGTTGGGGGCTCTAGATGGGCAGCGGCACTTCTGGTGGCGTCTTTTCAATAGACGCCCGGCGGCCGAAAGACCTTTATTGACCAGCACGACTCGCACTTTGCACTAAGTTCTGGGCAGGACGCCCCTGCGCATGGGTCTAGTCTTACGGAATCCCTTGAATAAAGGACCAAAATTGGTGCACAAGGTGTCTCGGCTTTTTCGACCTTACACGTCGGCCCAGATCAGCTCAATCTTAGGCCTTCCCTTCTCCTAACCCGAAGCCTCACCGTCAACCTAGCCTTGTGGGGGCCTCGAGTTCGGCTGGGGCAGTGACGCGGCTGCGCCACGTTTTCTCGTGGCGTCTTTCCAATAAACGCCGGGCGACCGAAGGTCACGCCTTGACGAATACGACTCGCACTCTGCAGAACGTTTTGTGAAAGATGCTCATGCATATAGGTCCAGTTTTGCCGACTCCCCCGATGAAAGCACGATGCATGGCTCCCGCTCGGGGACGGGCTCCCCGACACCCAGGATGGAAGAGGGGCTCTGAGTTGGAAAGAGTTTCCAGCCTTTTCAAGGTGCTTCCCCCACGGGAATGCCTTTTCCCAAGAAAATAATATTTGGACCCTCCTGCCTTATTTCGTGTTGCCGGGACGTAGATCTACTGAAACTCTGTACGCCCAGGTCAGTCGGTGGTTCCAGCCCCGCTTGTGGTTCGCATACCTGGTACTTATTTTCGGTTACCTTTTTCGGTCTCGTCGTAATTGTACCTGGTGTGTTCTTTTGTCATGTTTATTCCGGGTGGCCATAGTAAATGGGACCAAACAATGTCGGTGAAAGAAGGGAAGTATAAATGTTTTGGTGTGTGCCGAGGACCCTATTTACTCTGTTCCCCCACGAAAGTATTCAAGTTTGTTTTGGTTTGGTATCCTGGTACCCGGGTTGCCATGCGCTTTTCCCTCCCATTTCAGCGTTTGAGAGATGGCGGGAAAGGCAGACACGGACACCGGGCTACCCCGGTACCCGAGTTACCCTATACGATATGCTTTTTTCGTGTGAGCGGCGGCGTGGTAAATCGAAAACAGTTACCCGGGTACCCGGATGCCCGGGTGCCCTGGTTACCACACACTTTTCGCTCATAGGTTCGCGTGTGAGGGGCGGCGTGGTGAGGCGGAAGGTGGGAAGGTAGGACTTGACTTTGCCTCTCTCGATGAATCATGCCAATGAAATAGGGCAAAAGGCAACTAGGCAGGCCGTACTGTCTGTCGAATCGAGTGCAGAGGTGTGGAGACAGGAATTCAAATAAAATCAATCATCATGGAATGCAACTGTCCTCGCGCCCTTGTTCCGTTAGTCCCATCATCTGGAAGATCCCTCTCATACACCACGGTTGCATCACAAAAATATTGCGACAAAGCAGGGTATTCTCGGGAGAACGAGAGACGAAGAGTTTTGTACGTCCGTAATAAGTTTCACCAATCAGACTAAGGCAATGATGCATGGCAGCATGAACCGTGGCACTTGGTACAATCACCTTGTCCGATACGTAGCCGCAGCCTATACGTGAAAACGCAATGGGTCAGAGGCAGAGCGGCAAGTCCAAGGTGCGATACAGGCTAGTTGATGTTAGAGGAGAGCGAGTCACCAAAGCCCACTCGTATCGCTGCTACTGCTGCGCGCGATAGTCAAGCTGCTTCGACTGTTGCGCAAGTACAAGCGGGGGAAATGCGTATGCTGTGTTTGCTGCTGTGCAAGCGGAAGTCGACGCACGCCGTGCTGAGGCTACGACTGCTGGGAAAACCGAAGCCGAGGATCGCCAAGCAACTGCGGATGTTGCTACCATCCTCTGGCCTACGCTTCTGCTGCTGCTGCTACTGATACTGATACTACTGCGGCGAGCGCTGGTCCTCCAACCTTAACGGTAGCTTCGAGGGGGTGGATACACCAGCTGAAGTGCTGCACTGGCAGGATCAGGTCGCCCCAGAACGTTCCCGCATCGACGAGGAGGTACTCGGTATAAAATCAACGTTTGAATGGCGTACTTCGTTCGTCGGTGGCTATCGGGACGCGGCGCCGACAGTGCTTTGAGGACCGCTCACGACGAGGTCCTTCTTTAGCAGGTGTTGGACAACTTTGCCGCCCGTAAGCCGGCCTTGCGGGGTATCGGGGGCGTTTTGGAGAGACACGTCCAAACACCTCAACTAACAGACGACACGGCGGCACTATGTGAAACTTTCCCCTCCCGCAACCATTGGTTGCATCAGGGCCGCTTGCCCTCGAACCTCGGCGAGTCGGCCGCGGACATGCAGTCGTTTGTGGGTGAGGCCATCAGCGTTCCCGGATTAGTGAAGGCTCACATTCGCGTGATCAGTGACTTTGGAGTATTATCGTATGGGTCACATGCAGGAAGTATTGGTGACCACCTGCGCATGGTCGCTGACCGACTTGACTTCTTGCACCAGGCTCTTACTATTACCCTCACCGTTGGATTCTCGACTGGTGTCGCCGATGACCTCGCCTGTCTGAAATGGCAAGCGCCCCTCGATGTCGCGTTCACACCCGCGTCTGAGGGTCCGCGTGATCACAACTTCAGCAGCATTGTCTCGCCCACCGACTCCGCGGCGCGGGTCGTTATGGGCGCAATAGTAAACAACGGCCTTCGCTTGGGGATCAACGACCTCATGATATTAGCCCAGCAAGTTCGTCCGTCGACTACTCCTCCTTGGTCTAACGTGGTGTTTGCCACGCCGCCTGCTCCTGCGTTCTGTCGTACATGCTTCTTTCGCACGAACGGGAATGACGTTGTCAAGCTTGTTAAGGGCCTGTAAGTGCCGGATTGGGGCACCCAAGCGGATTCGCTGCCCCGCCCCCGCCAAGATAGATCCAACCAGGAAAACGAACGCTGCGCTGTGCTAGCAAGTTTCAGCCACAGGCCAATGCACGTTCTCCATCCCCACATTCGTGCACGCTACTCCCCCGACCTACTTCTCCTCTCCTGCAGCTCTTCGCGACGGTGACGTATCCGCGGCTCCAGCTTGGGGGTCGCGGGGCGGTGCGGCGGCGCAGGCCGGGGTATAGCGGGCCCTGATGGTCCGCTCAGTTGTTGGTCGCGGCGTGGCCGGGCGTGGTGGTCGCGCTGTTTCGAGGTGGGGACACCTGTCCCCCCTGTCAGTTGGCTCAACACCTGGGTGGGCGGCGTCCGCGCGGGTCGTTGGTGGAGTGACACCGGCGCCGGTCGCCAGCAGTGGAGCTGAAATTCAGCCGATCACCCAAGAAGGAGCCGGGGGGTTGATCACGCGCGCGTATGGAGCTCTGGCAGGCGATCGCGGCGTAGGGCGCGATTGCGATGCTGTGGCTGGTCGAGTTTCCTTCTCGCAGGAAGGTACGGGCGTGAGTGTACGTGCGAGCTTTCTACCAGCTGGCTCGGTGTTTGTGCGAGGTGCGCTCGGTGACGTCTCGTTTAGGACTTAGCGAACCGATGCGGTAGATGCCTGACTTGCCGCTTTCGAGGCTGTGGCGTAGGTAGCGTTTAGGCGAGGCTCAGCGAGCCTCGAACATATCGCTTCACTCAGCTCCTCACTCTTACTACAGTGTCAAAGCCGTATTATCCGTTTACTCCCCAACATCGGCTCCTCACTGCGCTTTTCGCATACTCACGTAGCCATCGTGCAACACTGGTTTTGTGCCGTCCATATGTTCCTCTTTTTTTTGTTGCTTCGTGTGCTGGCACCGGGCACGCCTGCCAGCGTCACGCACGGGGGGGACCTGATGACAGAAATTCGGGTATGGTAGCCACTTGTTCGTCGTACGCACATTTTTGCTATCCACTACAGGATTTGCACAGACGGTATGCACGGCTGGGCGTTGGTGTTTGATTTGCAATCAACAGCAGAGATTCAGGGGCTTCGCATTTTACCGCGTCGATTCTTGAACCCAGGTTGAGAAGTATTCATGATATTACGGCTGCGCGCGAGGCCGGCCGGACCAGCGTTAGCGGTGGCACTGACTTCTCTTGTGCGCCATCGTGTGAGCTCAGCCATGTTCTCCGTGACGTGCTCATACAGGTGTTGTTTTGACGACGGACGCACGGCAGTCACGCTCGACTTCTCTTGTGCCACGTGGATGTCAAAGACACCTTTCAGCAGGTTGTTTTTGGCCCATCCTTTGGAAACATGTTCGGCGATCACGTGGGCGTGGGTTTGCGGTTGCATTTTGGTTGCCGTTGAAATCGTGGGTTTTTCAGGCTCAATGGCCTCTGCGTTCGAGCATCTTCACAACTATTTTACGTTCCAAGGCGTAGACGTGTCTCCAGAAGGGGCTGCCGCCGTTGTGCACGTCGAACTTTCTTCACCGTGGGGGGTTCGGGGGGTTGTTTTGCCGCGTGATTGTGGATCAGTTCCTTGTTCAGGGGGCAACACCAGGAGGCATTTGTTTGTGAGGTGCCACACTTCAGATGGCATCCTCGTCGAGCTGTAATGGTGGCCGGACGGCCGCCGTTGCTTGCGTGCTGTATTGTCGCTGGCGTCAGACCATTCTTTTTTGCTGAGCGAACAAGGGGGTTCAGATCCACCCCTCCCGCTCGCCAGGAAAGTTCTAATCGGAAAACGAAACTCAAGGTGGCAGTCTGGATCATTGAAATTGAGGTGCGTACGGTCATGCTGCCGTCCCATAAAAGCCTCAAGCTGAATCCTATCCTCGCGAAGTGGCCCCCGTCTCTTGCATCTGCTTCAGCAAAGAAGGTGTCGCAGCTTGCTGGGTTTCTCATGCATGTTTTTTCGGCTGTGTTTTCGGGGTGGGGTTTTGTTCCCCGCTTCTTACCCTTGGTTGGTATACCGCGCATAGCCGCCGAAGATGATGCTCGTTGCTGTATGGCATACCCCGGGTGGCGTCCCGCCCTGGTATCCGAGGTCCATGGTGCCCTGTAGTTCTGGCGGCGGTTCGTTGATTCAGAGCTCAACGCGCGTGGAGGAACCTTGTCGGCTCCGGTGTCATTTGCTTGAGCTCCCCCCGCGATGTTCTCTGTTAGCTGACGCATCCAAACGCTGTCGGGCCCCCCCGCGATGTTTTGGGTTATCCGACGCATCCACACGCTGTCGGAGGGGGGTTGGCTTCAAACTGGTATATGTTGGCGATACGAGTTCAACGCCGGGGAGCCGTCTCGATTCTGTGGATGGAGTGCGTCCACTGCAGACGAGAACGATATGCCAATTAACGATCCCGGACTACTGGGCATGGTTGTTCCTGCATGGGTCCTCGTCTCTCCGGATGCTGAGCGCTCGTCCATCATGAAAATCTGTGCATTGTTTTGTAGTGACAACAACATAGCCGTAGAATGGGTCCGGCGCTGTCGAGGGGAAAGGAGACGAGGTCTGCCGCGTCGATACTCCTCCTTGGTTGATACTTTGACGGCAAACACGCGCGGGAAACATTTGACGTGGCTGCTAATGGTATCTCACGGTGAGATCGCGCCTCCGTCCTTGTTAAATTTGCGTGCTGTTCAACCCGACAAACATCCACGCATCCAAAAACAACGAAAGGCAAGTAAGAAATGACTGCTGTGAAAACCGGCATCGATACTGCCGCAACATAGAAGCACAATAATACCTCGCTGCACAAAATGATAAATAAATAGAAGATCCCTGATCGATATTTCTGCCCACCCTCCCCATCAAACATGAGTGGAATGGGGTTTCGTATCTTTTTTTTCTTACGGGCTTTTGAAAGATATCCGCCGGGGTATTACTACTCAGGCAAACACATCTCAAAAATTACCTGTGTTTATCGGAGTGAGGCTGGATCTTACATGATGAGCGAAAAACGGAAATTTCAACAACGTTTATATTTTTTTAATGATGTTGAAACCCACACAGCTAGGTGTGATATGTTATCTGGTATGCGGCAAGCAGAAACAAGCAGCGCTTTCAGCATAGAACACCTACCACTGCCGATGGCTCCTCCCCTGACAGGGCACGAGATGGCGCCAAACCTTCGAGGCTGTATGCTCCACTGTTATGAGGGTGCTCGCTAGTAAGCATAAGGGCCTTTGATGTTGTATGGCCGGAGTTCTCGCTCGAGACGTGACAACCTGGCCCATTTCTGGATTTCAGTACTGCGGCGAACTCTCCAACTCTTTTTTAATATTATTCACATTCGGGTCTCTCAGCTTGTAGGGAAACTTCTTTGTACGGGGTACGTACCTCCCGGCATCTTCAAAACTTGCCCCGCTGCGAGCACACAGATATATCTTCTGCAGCTCATGGCGCTAGAACCCATCCCTACCCATTATGTCTCTTTCGTTAGAAAATTTACCGTCCAGTGGACGATAAGCGCCTCTTACTCGGGTGTTTAAGCGATGCTCGCCCTAAGCTGCGTTTCTATTCAGTGGAGACCGTAAGGTCCAGAAATTAAAGCTCGTGAGCAACATATTCGTTGTGTGTGTTATTAGTTGGTAACGCGTCCAACACGAGGCACAGATGGTATGACGTGCTCTTTGGTAGCTCAACTCTGAAACGTTCTTTAATTGCGGAATCGCTGGCGATCGCTGAAACGCCGGCGATAAAAACTCTACCAGGTACTATATATGTTCTTGTCGTAGAAGAGCTTCCACTCTATTTTCTAAGTAAGGTATTTTTGTGTCCTTAGCTAGAGGAGGTGTGATGGAGTGGCTCAACCATTGTTTAGGAGTGCATATACTCGTATGCGAACCTTGTATCGCTGCATATAGCTCGTTGGGGATACCAGGTACACCTGCAAACGAATAATAGATGGTTGTATGCAGTGTCTTATGAACACATCCTGGGATCAATCGTACAGTATATTCTCCGGGGCTTTAGCCTAAGGAGTCTCAAGATCGGTAATTGTGAAACGTGTTCCAAATCAGCAGTCCAAAACCAGCTTGTTCCTCACAAGTGAAAAAATGTATGGTGAATATGTTACGAAATCAGCACTCTGAAAACAGCTTGTTCACACAAGTCGATGAATGTATGGTGAAAGTGTTACCCGGATCACAGTCTGAAAACAGCTTGTCCTTATCAGCCGAAAAACTCTCATCCTTGAACGTGCCTAATAAAACGACGATACCACGACGATTATGTATTTACGCCGGCCACTGCGCATGGAATCGCAAACGGTTTCTTCCTCGGCCATCTGTGGGATGTCCTCATGCGGCTGTCAAGCTTACGGAGGACCGCCGGCTTTGATTAGTCAGCACCGCACGGCGGGGTTGAGTGTGTGTCGTGCAGGAAAGCCACATAGCCACATAGGCACGAGCACGCATGACAACACCTAGCATTCTAAGCTTCCCTGCATGCAGCGATGTGGAGTAGATTATTTGCCTAGGCCCTTCCTTTTCACCTCCCACTAGGTATTCGCCAAGCGTCGCCCCAGCTGTTTGTCCACAGGATGACCGCAGCCTTGCAACTTTTACTGCCTCCGGGCCGACGAAGCGTAGGATTTCAAATCAAAACCAGGCTCTTGTACAAAGGATTTTGTTCACAACTTGACTCTTGTTGTTCTACAACTTGACTCTCGCCAACACGACAAGGGCAAGGCGAGGTCTTAGCGCGTTGTTGTTCATGCGTAGGTATCGCCCAGGCGCTGCTGTCCGTGCGTAGGGTATGCCTTCTCCGCGCGCAGTGTGTGTTTTCTCGATAGTCCTTGGGCTTGTCGTATGTACTCGCGGCTTCATGGTGTCTGCAAGAGGTGACGAGGGAGGTAGCAGTAAGCGTGGCGCCCTGCGTCGGCGACCGTTTTTCGCTTCAAAAGCACACACAGAGGGACCTGCCGAACCCTTCGGGCTGGTGGCGCTAGCAACCTCTACGACCGCTGTGAGTGCTAGGCCCCTGACGCGCGCATTTTTGCGTGCTGAGCGAGTGGCGAACGCTGAGGAGCGCCCGTCCTCTAGGTGAGTGAGGCTCTGTTTCACGTACTGCTGCACCTTGTAGCAGTAAGCGTGGCGTACTGACTGTAGTCAGTGTACGTATTATGTATCTTTGCACAGCAGAAGCAGCAGAACAAACTGCAGGCAGGGAATCGTGGGGTGAGAGAGTTTGACGTCTGGTAGGCCGAAGATCTTGCTAGCGGCGGCTCGTCCGCCGATACCCAAGCTGGACGACTGTCGGCACAAGCAAGATCTGACCAGGCGGACGGCGAGATATTTCGCTGGTGCTCCTCTGCTCCTCCTGTTTGACATGCCGACCTTGAGTATTATGAGTCTCTGTTTGACCTACTGCTATACGTTGTGACAGTAAGCGTGGCGTACAGCAGTACATGCAGAGATAAGCAGTACAGTATAGCAGGTACTCTCTGCATGTAGTCAGTGTACGTATTATGCATATTTGTACAGTAGCAGCAGAACGAACTGAACTAAGAAGGTATTTTCATCTCCCAGACATCACGAGGCAGAGGCGGCTGCGGTGATCCTTCGCTCCTCCTGTTTGGCATGCTGACCTTCAGCATTATTAGGCTCTTTTTGACGTACTGCTTTACCTTGTATCAGTAAGCTTAGCGTACAGCAGCACATGCAGGGACACACAATACAGTATAGCAGGTACGTATTATGCACCTTTGTACAGTAGCATGAGAACAAACTGAACTAAGAACCGTGCTTTTCTTTCCTTCATCTCACCTGGGTGTTGCTTTAATCCCCCTGATATCATGAGGCAGAGGTGGCTGCGGCCGATGCGGCCGCTAAGGCTACGGCGCAACAGGAACGACGCCGTGCGTCCAGGTGATATTGCGTGCTGTTTGGTTTTGTGTAGATCCCTTCGTGCTGCTTTTGTCCTCCTCGCCAGCAACCATAACTAGGGTCCGTGTCTGTTAAGCACGCCACGTAAGGCTGCACAGCGTCGTCACGCCAATCCTCCTTCTTCTTGCCCTCCGCTGTTGTGCACGCCACGTATGGCTGTGAGGGCGCTGCTCTCTTATGCTTCACAGCGTCTCCGTTATCTTGTGCATTCCTTCTGTCGCCAGGGTTCGGCGAACGACACAACAATGTCCACCAGCTGCGCGCGCAGGCGCCTTTCCTGATCGACTCGGCGACCGTTGGAGTGCGTGTTATTGTTACGAGTATGTACGTACTACTTTTCCTTGTATCATACAAGTACCGCTGCTGTACAAGCCCTATGGTATGATCCTCCTAGTCCTGGGAAACATTGGTCGTGGCTCCATGCAAGACCGCTCCCAATGCGATACAACTTTGACTTCGATTTGGCTATTAGTAGATGCGACGAGTTATGACGCTGTTTCGTGTGTCCACTTAAGGCTGCGCAGCGTCGTCGCGCTAATCCTCCTCCTTCTTGCCCTCCGCTGTTGTGTACGCCACGTAAGGTTGTAAGGACGCAGCTCTTATATGCTTCGCAGCGTGTCCGCGCTAATCCTCCTCCTTCTTCCCCTCGGGGCAATCCCGTGCACTGCAACATACGGCAACCTGATAGAGCGCCTTGTGCTTGTCATAATTGCCCGGGTTCCAAACACTTCTGGCTGAGCAAGCTGCGAAGGAAAGGGCGAAGGCCAAAACAGGGATGTCGCGAGAGCGAAATCGCGCGTCTGCTGCAGAAACCAGGTAAGCCTGAAACCAGGTAAGCCTGCGTACTGCTTTGTTATCCTGTGTATGCCTTCTGTCGCCAGATGTCAGCGACGTTAGTCGTGGTTCCTTGCTAGAACTTCCGCGGCGGCTGTTGTTGTGCTGTTGTTGTTACCATACCGGTGCCTCAAGCTAAGGGCCGTGTTTTCTTTTCCCTAATCCTCCCTTGGTGTTGTTACAATTTCCCAGACGTCATGAGGCAGAGGCAGCTGCGGCCGATGCGACCGCTAAGGCTACGGCGCAACAGGAAAGCCGATGTGCGTCAGCGGTGCGGGCCAGGTGATATTGCGTGCTGTTTGGTTCCGTGTGGGTCGCTTTGTGCTGCTTTTGTCCTCCCCGCCCGTAGCCATAACTAGGGCCCGTGTCCGTATGATATGAAGCTAGAAAGTTGATGCTTCGCAGCGTGTCCGCGTTAATCTTCCTTCTTTTTGCCCTCCGGGCAGTTCCCGTACACTGCACCATACGGTAACCTGATAGAGCGCCTTGTGCTTGTTATAACTGCCCACGCACCAAACACGTCTGGCTGAGTAAGCTGCGAAGGAAAGGGCGAAGGCCAAAACAGGCATGTCGCGAGAGCGAAAATGCGCGGCTGCTGCAGAAGAGAGGTAAGCCAGCGTACTGTTTCGTCACCCTGTGCATTCCTTCTGTCGTCAGGTGTCAGCGATGGCCACAGCAGTGTCAGCGACGTTAGTCGTGGTTCCTTGCTAGAACCTCCGCGGCGGCTGTTGTTGTGCTGTTGTTGTTACCATACCGGCGCAACAAACTGAGGACCGTGTTTTCTGTTCCCTCATCCTACCTTGGTGTTGTTGTAATTTCCCAGACGTCATGAGGCAGAGGCAGCTGCGGCCAATGCGGCCGCTAAGGCTACGGCGCAACGGGAAAGCCGCCTTGTGTCAGCGGTGCGGGCCAGGTGGTATTGCGTGCTGTTTGATTTTGTGTGGGTCGCTTCGTGCTGCTTTTGTCCTCCCCGCCAGCAACCATAACTAGGGTCCTTGTCTGTTGTGCACGCCACGTAAGGCTGTAAGGGCGCTGCTCTCTTATGCTCCGCAGCGCCTCCGCGCTAATACTCCCCAATCTTGCCCTCCGGGCAGTTCCCGTTAACTGCAACATTCGGTAACCTAATATGGCGCCTGATAAGAGAGCATACAGTAGTATAGCGCGCCACATAAGGCTGCGCAGCGTCGCCGCGCTAATTCTCCTCCTTTTTGCCTTTCGGACAGTTTCTGTACACTGCAACATACGGCAACCTAGTAGAGCGCCTTGGGCTTGTTCAATTTGACCAGACAGCATACACTTGTGGCTGAGCGAGCTGCGAAGGAAAGGGCGAAAGCCAAAGCGACGGTGCGGCGAGAGCGAAAATGCGCGTCTTCTACAGAAGCCAGGTAAGTCTGCTTACTGTTTCGTTATCTTGTGCATTCCTTCTGTCGCCAGGTGTCAGCAAACGACACAACAGTGTCCGCCAGCTGCGCGAGCAGGCGCCCCTCCTGGTCGACATTAGTCGTGGTTCCTTACTTGGACCTCATCGGCGACTGTTGTTGTGATGTTGTTGTTACGAGTATGTACGTTCTGCTGTACCTTGGATCATACCAGGTACAAGTATCGCTGCTGTACAACCCGTATTGTACGATACTCCCCGTCCTGGGAAACATTGGTCGTGGTTCCATGCTAGAACCACCGCTGTGGCTATTGTTGTGCTGGTATTGTTACGAGTATGTACGTACTACAGTACCTTTAATCATACGAGTACTACTGCTGTTGAAGCCGTATGATATGATGCTAGAAAGTCGAAAAATGAAGGGCCAAGCCGCAAGGTCCTGTTGATGTGAATCATGCCGTTGCCACCATCTGCACGCCAAGTGTCAGTTTCGCTCCCTATGCGATACAACTTCAACTTTGAATTGGCTATTCATAGATGCGACGTAACGGTCTTTTGTATGTGCGACCCCCACCCTGATTCCTACCGTCTCTGCAACATACCACGACGTTTGCAACGGCTACGTATTTATTTGCCTCCTTGTACCCTACTACGTAGACTCAACTGTCATTTGTGCGTGTATACTCATGCAGTTAGTTGTCTCTCCGTGTCCCACATGTAACTTTTTACCCCGTCCCGTCCAGGAACCGTTACGGTCTATTACCGTTCTCTCCTGTCATGAAGATTCCGCCGGTGTTGGCGTGCGACCACCCTCGAGGGCTCCTCGATGGACGCGACAGGCCGAACATGCTAGATGACGTCAACCACCCTTCCATGAGGCCCAAGACAGTACACAACTTCACCCGTCACAGGTTGAACTCCTTCACGAGGTATTTCTGCCGCGCTTTTTTCTTCGCTTTTTGCTGCGATTATTCCTGGTTCATCGTGATGTCTTGAGCAACCCGTAACAGCGTGGCCATATCAAGTATGGTTGTTCGTGATCGTTATACCGTTAGTCTTGTGTCTCTCTAACCGCGACCTTCGGCACCTTTCTCCGCCTCCTGTACACCGTCTGTAGTGCCTTGTGTGCCGCGTGCGATTGCAACTGCAGGGAGGTCGATTGCCGTTGTATGGCTGCAGTAGAACTGCCGAACAAGGACCTCCTCCGTGCAAGTGATGACCTTTTAAATTGTAAAGCGGTACGAGGTGATATGTTCTGCTATCCCGGCGACGTCACCAACCCTCCTCTACTAGACGGCCTTGTATTGGGTCGTGATGGTATAGAGGCTGATGCTCCTCACCGCATGAGGGTGTGTACAGATTGCTTCAATCACCTCGCAAGGGGAGAATGCCGCGGGCGGCGTTAGCCAACGGCCTGTGGCTTGGCGACCTCCCGGAACACCTGAGCAATGCCACATTTGTCGAGATGGCGGCGGCGAGCCCCGTCGGAATCAATGGGATGGTCATCGCCCTGGACGAGTTGAAGATTAGACTGGTTCTTGTTCGGCCAAGAGCGTTATGCGTGGGACTTTCACCTTCTATTTCAGGACTCTTGCGGTGTGCAGTCGCTGCTGCCTGCTTGTGACAGGGACGCTGCAGGATCCTTCACGTGCGCTTTCGTTGGGTCCCGGCCCACTGACGCCCAACTTCGTCGGTTGTTCGGTGCGCGTGAACCTATGGTCGAGGGTCTTCTTGCCTTTCAGCAAGATCGCAAAAACGACCCGGTCGGGAAGCATATTATCGCCCGCGAGGCCCATATTTCGACCGAAACTCTTGCTACGTATAAGGAGGACGGGCCACTTTGGAAGATGTTCTCCTTGCGATGAACGGCGATCGCGATGGCGTGTATGGACTGTCTGATACTGGGCAGGTTTTGGGGAAGAGATAAAACAGAACTTGATCGTGCGGGATCTGATATGATTATCAACAAGTTATCATTCCATATCGTACATTTTCCATATCATTGCATGATACTTCATGTATGCCTGAAAATCGGCATATCATGTGCATACAAAAGACTGCCAGGTATTTTGTTCCATGTGTTTGATTCGCACGCTCTGCTCTTGCCGTTTCCGGCTTATTCGATTTTCGACATTTCATATCCTTCATTCAACCAACTCTTCCTCGGCGAGCCGCACCCACCTCTCCCATTCCCGGATCTCCTCCTCTTCCTTCTCGACCCTCTCTTCCATCTATCTCCAAACAATCCCTCTCCATCATGTCCGCTGCCGCCTCATCCACTGAGATCCCGTCTGCTGCCGCCTCGAAGTACTGCGGCAAGAGGAAAGCGGGAAAGGCCTCACTCATGGAGCCCACCGGAGCTTTCTCTGCAGAAGACGCCAGGCGAAATGTCTAGGCTTGGTTGAAAGCTGACGAATTCGGACCCGGCTTCAATTGGGGGATAGGGTCAGTACTGTCTACTGTGTTTTTGTGTGCTCCGGCAACTAGCTTAGTGGCGTTATATGCTTTATAGGCAGCGCCGGCTTCTATTGGGAGGTAACACGTGTCGGCTGATGCTCCTGCCACGAGCTCAGCGGTGTATTTTGCAGGCACGATGTTACACACACCAGGAACGCTGCTGTTGCTCTGCCATTTTCACACTGCGTTGGTGTATGCTCTTATCATGGTCCGTCACATTGCTTACCTCTAGCTCTGCCGTTTTTGCCCCTTTTTCTTATTATCCTTTTTTGCTCTGTGTCAAGGTATGCTCCTATCGTCGAATGTATCAGTACCTGTCTTTACCTCGGCGGGTTTTCAAATGGGTACGATGTTTGAGACACCAGCAGCAACGGTGTTGTTGCTTGTTCCTCTATGCGTTCGTGTGTGCTGCTCTGTGTCGGTTTATGATCTTTTCGTGGGTCGTAACAGCAGTGCCTGACGCAGGCACTTGCAGCACTGCCTTTGTGGTGCTGTTTGCTGTTGGTGTTGGTGACGCGTGCCAGTGCCTGTCTCTGGCTCAACAACATCAATAGTGGTTGCCTCGTTTTTCATGTTGCGCTGCCACAATAAAAAAAAATCGTATGGATTTTGGTATGACGTTGTTAACGTGAATGTTTCGTGGCTCGTCACACTGCCTGCCTCTTCCTCACTAGTGTACTTTGTGGGCACAGTGTTTAAGATACCAGCTGCGCTGTTGTAATGTTGGCTGCGTGTGCTAGTGTATGACCCTGAAGTAGATCGTACCCGTGCTTGCTTGTTACCAGTGTTATAACGTCTCGGCATAACAGTAACGCCCTCTTACTATTTATAATGTTATCCCTTTTCCTACCGTCCCCCCCCGCGTACGTCACCCTCTCTTTCGTCAACGCGTTCGTCAACCTCTTCCAGGTGCACAAGCTGCAGCATGCACGTCCCAATTACAGAGAGCGACTATAAGGTCAACCCCCTGCCCCGCCTGGCGTGCAATCGCCACCTCGAGCGCTCGACGAAGTATCTGCGCATGTATCACCCAAAGGGTGGACCACGCAGAAGGGAACACGTCGACTCCGCTACCTGCACGGGGACGGCTCTGCGTGCATCCCCCTCCAAGCGCACCCATACCATGGGTGCGGCAAGACCTCCAAGGAGGTCGACCTCGTCAACGCGTCGGGCGACGACACCAGGCGTTCGTGTCGTGTCACGATTGCTTTTTGATCGACCGCGCCGCCTTCATCGGGGATGTCCGTACACACATAATCGTCTCGAAACAAGATGCCCAGGCCAAGAAATCGCCAAGGAAGCCCACTGCCCCGTAAGTCCTGTCTTGAATTGTCTCGCACGTTTGCCGTTTGTGTATCATCATAGTATTTCCGCCGTCACAACCTAAACTCATTATTGTCGCGAATACACTACACTGTTTTTTTTCTGTTTTTAGTCATGATTCCCAACGTCAACAGTTCGCGCAGTTTCCGTGTCCTACTACGTTCTCACTCATCTTTGTAGTTACATTTTTCGTGGTGCTTGTTTTTGTTTTCAATATTCCCAGCATCAACAGGACGCGCAGGTTTATCCAAGTTCACTACTCTGTGGTGTTCATATTTGTAAGTCCAGCTTCTCCCACGAACGCATCGCCGTTCATTTGAGCAGCATCACCGCGTCTCATTTTCCTTTTTGCATTTTACATGAGTGTTAAAATGTTGGGATCGTTATTGTTTTTTTCGGACGCCTTCAGTGATCTCGGCCACACACTCCTTTTTCTGATTGGGTCCTCCATCGGCAGCGTAAGGTCCAGGGCTTTTCCATTGAGTCTGCATAGGTTTCTCCCAACTCTATTCTTGGCACCCTTCTTTTTCCTCGCCTTCATTCTGCTTTTTTGCCCGCTTTTTCTTTTTCCGTTGTTTGTGTTAACACTCTGTGCCGTTTTTTCTATTAACATCGCCATTTCTCCGGCATTGACCTCTATTCTGTTATATCTTACTGTACTCCCCATCCATGCCCCCTTCTTCCTACTTTTTGCTTCAGCAGGACGCCCTAGTTGGCTTCACGACTCCATCACGCCTCGGCATCACAAAGCCTGCTCCTTCACCGTCTGTTCGACTTCCTTCTCGGCATATTTAGGCTTTTGACTCTTCCTCGTGGAGAGAGTTGATCAGGGAGTGCGGGGGGGTAGCGGAAACACGAAGGCGTTACTCATGAGAGGGGAGGGGGGAGGGTTTGTCGAGTCTAATGAGCTGTTGATGGGTTGTCGCGCGTCTGTTTCGGAACTACGCCATCATGCCTTCGTATTTTTAAACGCTTGCCTACGTTCTGCGTATCGCAGCCTCGGCCCTCTCCGTACACCGTTCGCACGGGTTTTACTCAGTTTGTTTTTTGTTTCCTCTTCTTCATCATGCACATTGCCGTCAACATCCACCCTATGGTTTTCATCAAGAGGGCTAGTGTTTGTCCTTGAATCAATCGTGTTGGTAGCCGTCATGTTCGTCGTTGTGATAGTCGTGGCTTTTCCATCAATGTTTCGATTTTCGCTTCGTCGTCGGTCACTTTTCCCTATCATTTTTATCAAGAGCTGTGCTAGTGTTTGTGCTTGAAGTAATGGTGTTGGTAGTCGTCATGTTGGTGGTCGTCGCGATTGTGATAGTGGTGGCTTGTTCATCCTCGTTTGGATTTCGGCTTCGTCGTCGGCTACCTTTCGCTATTGGTTCTTCGACTGATTTCGGTTGTCATCGTTGTACGGTCCGACTTCAGCCCCCTTGATTTGAGCAGTAGTTCGTCCCGCCCGCGTGTTGCTGCAATTTCGTTTCATTCGTGCTTTGCCCTTATAGTGGTCATAGTATTGAATAGTCGTGGCGGTGGGCATCGTTGTCGTTTGGTGGCTTTCCCTTTATCTTTTGGGATTGCCGCTTCGTCCTCGACTAACGTCAACCTTCCACCATCGGTTCTTGACCTGCTTGCAGTTCCATTTCTTGTGCGGTCTGATTTCAATCTCTTCCGTCATTGTCATTGGTTCCACGCATTTGTTCCTGCAGTTTCTTTTCATTGCTGCTAGTTGCGCTCAGCTGTTCCTGCTGTTTCTTTTCATCGCTGCTGGTTGCGGTGGTGGCAGCAGTACTTGTGGTAGTCGTCGTCGTAATGGTGTTGGTGTTCGTCATAGTAGTGGTGGTTGCGTTAGTGATTAGTTTGTCGTCACATCAGTAGCCCCATTAGTGTGGTTATGCTGGTTGTAGTCGTGGTCGTCGTCGCGGTTTCTCTGGTGTTGGTGGTGCTTTCGTGGATTCGTTGTACGGTCCGACTTTTGGTACCCCTGACCGTAGTTGTTGATACCGCTCTGTTCCTGCAACTTCGATTCATTGCGCCGTACTGTTTTGTCCTACATTAGTGCTGGACGTTGTACATACATCGTTATCGTAGTGGTGGCTTCTCCATTTCGGGGATCATTTGTCGTCACATTTATTGTACCTATAGTGTTATTGTGCTTGTTGTAGTTTGTTGTACTTGTTGCAGTGGTAGTGGTGCTATTGTGGTGTCATTCCCATTATTTCCTTGCATGTCCGTTTTATGGTCGTCTCCATATTCCATTTCAGGGTTACTTTGTAGTCACATTAGTAGAACCAATAGCGTGGTTGTGCTTGTCCCTGTGTTTGTTGCAGTGCTAGTCGTACTGTTTTGCGTCTACAACTGTCTTCCGTCATCCTTAGGCTTCCTTCGTTCATTTAAAACATATATTTGCCGATTTATTTTTGTTTGGGTATGATCTGGCTTGTCCGATCAGGTTACTGCATGCGTACCTTCCCACTACGTCCTGGTTGGGTTATTGATCATTGTTCCCTACGTCAACAGCACGCGCATTTTTTTTTCAAATTCGCTACTCTGTGGTGTTCATATATGTAAGTCCAGCTTCTCCCACATACGTTATTATCTGTCTTGTCCGATCAGGTTATTGCATGCGTACCTTACCACAACCATGATCTCTGACGTACTTCTCTTCTGTCGTCGTTCGCGTCACATTACCTTCCTCTCCGTGCTGATGTCATTACTCCACACATATTTGATGTCATTTGTTGTTGTCGTTGTTCTTTAACTCCTGCATTCCTTCTACCAAGGTTGTCTTATTTTTTTACCCGTGTATCATCCTCTATATTTTTTTCATCCGTTTCTTTTTTTCTCGAGCTCTCTTCAACCGACCACGTTATTCCCGCCGAACCTGCTGCTTTGCGTTGAAAAAACATTCGTCCCGGAGACAAGCAACGCGGATGTTAGTCATCCGCTTGCGTTACTAACCCAATGGTTATACATAGACCTTTCGGACTATTCAGTTAACCAGTTCAGACATTCTATTTACGCGCAGATTATTATGTTATAAGTCTGGAAACCTTCTGCATGACAACTTTCCGGTAAAAAACGCTCCATTATAGTTAGGAATCCTCTGTATGTATGGAAACGTCCCGAAACACTGTACATGCATACATATTATATCTAGTCGACGTCTAAGCTCAGTTGTGTCCCCGACGATGCCCTCCTTGCTCACTCCAGCTATCTCCCCTCCCGCAACTCACTTGTGAAGCGATAATAAAAAGTTCGTGAATTACAAGTGGCGTGCTCCACGCAGTATCGATATCCCTGTGCCTCCTACCAGCTTATTAGGGTGCCCCCCTATTCACATTTGGCGTCGTCCATGACGCGGGTTCGAATCTCATCGCGACCTCTTTTTTACAGAACCGCTTGCGCGTTTGTCCCTAAAGGAGGATTTCCCAGGTACCCTAGGGAATGGAACGATGCGGGTAGGTTGGTTTACAGACGTATACGGTGACAACGCCCCAAAGGTCCCGGCGTTCAAAGGGAGGGAGAGTGTTATACGGATTACCCTTGGCTGGGCAATCGATCGCTCGTCTACCCCTGTAGCTCAGTAGGTAACACCTTCACATGAACGCCTTGTCTATCTCTTGTGTTATATGTTTTCTACTTCCGGATGGTCGATTATTTCATGAGTCAAACGTCGAAGCCTCAACATTTAGTGTGGGCCCGATCTATCACCTTATTATCTGTTGAAACGCCTCATCTTCGATCCCTCTTGTCGCTTTTTGGATGATGTTGGCGTCACCATCCTATTCTCGCCGTGTGATCTGCGTCTACGGCTATTAAAGGTGGGCTAATGTGATGGAGTAGCACATCCATTGTGGAAGAACGCATATATCCGTGTGCGAACCTTGTATGGTTGCACGTATCTCTTAAGGGATTCCAGGCACACCTGTAAATCAATAAATTATACTTGTTTTTAGTGTCTTACAGATATATAGCTGCGAGCGAATCGGTTACACATAGCTCTTGGGGGATACTCAGTGGAGCCAACGCAGATATCCCTGTTGCGCGCATAACATTATGTAGTAACTCCGGATTTTCTGTTTATCAACGACCGTCCCGGTAGATAATAATTTGTCAAAGTTGGTAATCTCATGTACGACAACGTCCCGAAAGACTGTATCTGCATACCGGTACATATTTGTTTCGCTCAACGTCTGGGATAAGTTGCGTTCCTGACGATGCTCTCCTCGCTCACTGGGGTTCTCTCTCCTCCTGCTACCCACCCGTGGAGTAATGTTAAGTAGTTTATGAACTACATCCATCATGCACTCCCCAGCAATGGCATCTTCATGCCACTCGTCAGCTTATGTCGGTGTCCCTCTCTTCAAAGGCGTCTGCTGCTGTACTCTGCGTGCCTCAGGAGTGTTTACAGCAGTTACGTCGATATGTAGCACCAGTGGGAGACCCCTAGACAGGAACGGTATGCCCCAATTTCGGGTGCATCCCAATGAAGTCTGATAAACTCGGACGGAAACCTTTCGTAGTCAAAATCAGAGGTAAACATGGCCGATTGATAATATGTGAAACGGGGCCTCCGCGGGTGCCTCCAACGGAGCCCCCTCGGTCGGAAGGGACCTTTTCAGCTCGCTACGAGCGTTCGCCTGGTTTTGGTCGACTGGTTGACTGTGGCTTATCAGCGGAAACTCTAGCTGAGTCACAGCCCCACATAAGACGGCAGGATGGGAGCCGCCAACAAGAAATACCCAATGTGGGCCTGATATTCTCATAGGGGCGCCATTTTCAAACGACCTTGAGCGAATAATATTCTCTAGGATTTAGTGCAGAGTTCACCGCCAAGCCACTTTTCTCGACCCAATATTTCTAGGTTCGACCCAAACGTGAGTAAAATGCGCCGTTCTTCTTAGGCGCTTTCCTATTGGCGGGCCTGGCTATACTGATGTTGTAGTGATCCGTACGGCTTGTAAAAAACAAGAATGTGGCCGTGTGCTGCCTGTTATCTGTGCCCTGCTTGCGTAGCACCGTCCACGGGTTCGTATTCGTATATACTTCCAATATGGGGCCACTCCCATATTATGACGTGTGTCAGAAAT
>JBBMHQ010076532.1:0-12209 GCA_037834295.1 Postelsia palmaeformis
ATCCCATTTGGCACCCTGCTCCCACCCAAAAGGTGCAGAAATGACATTAGCCCTCCGCAGGAGCCGCCGGACGTGAGCGCTAAGCGCAAGCCGTAAATGGTAAAAAAAATGCGCGCAAGCAAAAAAAAAACGAATTCGTATGCAGCGAGAATTGAAACTCGGGACCCTACGACCAGTTTGGTGTCAGTCAAACCACCGAACCATGGCGCCATATCAAACCTTCGTTTGCCGCCGCCCCGACCACTGGCCAGAATTGAACTCGGGACCATACGACCAGTATGGTGTCAGTCAAACCACCGAATCATGGCGCCATATCAAACCTTCGTTTGCCGCCGCCCAGACCTCCGCCCAAGGATGTCGGCCCATTTCAAGTAAACTACTGTCACGACTCGGAACCAAAGAAATTTCCTGGTAACAGGTTCTTCTAAATTCGGTCAATACAACCTTTCTGAAAAAGCGATCGGGTCAAAATCTGAACCTCAAAGGAAACAGCCTGACAGAAAACCCAGGGAGAGCTGAAAAACTGAAGCAGTTTGTACACCTCAGACAAGAAACTCAACTGCAAGCAGCGTACGTACGTATTTACCTTGCACGATATGCAAAAGAAAGCGGGGGAACCGCAAAAGGCACAGAAGCAGGAAAAAAACGTGCAAAGGATGAAAAACATTAAAACAGTTGGAAACAAGCAAAAAACGCCTGGGAGGGTATGCGGGAGAATACCGATTTCAAGACTCGCAGGCAACAGAGGTGGGTGGCGGATAAAAATATAAGAAACCACCGACAAAAAGAGTACAGAAGCGAAAATACAAGAAGAATCAAATGAGAGCGCGGAAGCAAAACAGGAACTCGCGAGACAGGATAATGGTAACTGCTGTCGCAATCTTGTGTTGCGTCGGCGTATGACGGACGGTACATATTTTACTTGAGAAATATAAACGTGAATTATGATAGCTGCGTAAAAACATCTGTTTGATCACGTAAGGGGTTCATTCCCATTAGAAACTCGCAGTAGCTCGAATACCTGATACTTACTCTAAAGGAAGGTCTGTATATATTGGTGCGTTGACTGCAGTAAAGAGAGCTGAGAGCTTTACCTACTTATTCGCTTCCGATTACCACCTCTGCAAGCGCTGCTCTCGCTCGGGGTTTGGGCGAATAGTACCCGGCAACCCTATGGGAAGGAGGTTACTGTGTCACGAGTAGCTCACGACGAAAGTAATAATGTATCACGAGTAGACACGAAGAACAAACAACCGGACGATTCGGTATTCGCTACAAATCGAAAATTTTCCAGGCGTCTTCCACATCAACGATAACCAGTGTGAGGATAAGTTACAAAGACGACTCAACAGAAAGTGGTTGACCATTTCCACGATATTTTTTGGGTCCTCCGCCTGCCAGAGAAACATGTGTGCGGTTTGGTTTCCATCCGGGGTGTAAAAGCCTTCAACGCCCGACGTCGCCGCAGACCCTCGTTGCAAGAAAAAATTCGAGCACTCTTCGCTACCTCCGGTTTGTGATACAAACTGCGTTCTCAGTTCCTGGAGTAGCTCCACGAGCGACGCCCTGGTCGAGTACCTGCGCACAGATTCGCGCGGTCGTCACGAAATACAACGACGAAACCAAAATTGAAAAGAACAGAAACAATTGAGCAAAACATAACGTGCGCTAATGGCGCGGGCCGATTCCTGAGGGGGCAAGGCTGCTATTGGCTGATACGATCCGCCCCATGCCCAGGTGATAGACCAACAGCAGGAAGTCACAAAAATGTCAAACAAAAAACAGAAGGAGGGCAGAGGTAATGAGCCGAAACAAAAAGAGCAGTCCTATGCCCAGCTGATGGGCCAAGCACGGCACACGAGGGCTGACGCACAAAACACTATAAGCCAAAACAAAAACGCACACACGAGGGCGGGGACAACTGTATACTTCTGTATCATCGTCTCCAACTATCCGGCGAGCATCACTGTCGACTCACATGCCCAACCCTTTCCTGCCATAACACAGAGTATAAATGCGGTCAAGTTCTGACTTGAGCATGCCATCGAGCGCTTGTATCCCCCTGCCGTCCAAATATTTGAGGAGCTGAGCCCCGTCGCCGCTTTTCACCGAGCCAGCTGGCGGCGTTGCTTCACGGGCACCCAGCCGAAATATATTAGGCTTCCGGTTGTGCGGGCTGAAACTGACCGGCGTCCTCGTTACGAACTGATATCGGGTGCCGAAAACCATAGGTGTCACCATGCTGAACTTGAGCTGCTGCGCGCCGAGGTCCATATCGATTATCTTCCCTTGTTGCGCCTGTAGAAGCAAGTTCACGTGCACGTTGTCGGTTGGCAACTTGTTGCACCCGTCGCAAGCTTGAAGCAGAGGGAAGTGGCCGTCGAGGATGCTTGAATATTCGGCCGGGTAGTCGGTGAGCGCCTCGAACGCGAAGTAGCACTCCTTCATTTGCTTCACGAGGCTTCCGTTCGTAATTCTGTGGAACGGCACCAGTAATGCAACGTGAGGACCAAGGCAACGAGGACATAACAAGTGATCCGACAACGGCGACATACGAACTAATCCACACACTTAAAGCAGGTGCTTAGTACCCGTGTTCACGACCGATGCGCCACTCTGGCGCTTGTGTTAGTCCAGTACGTACACAAAGGGTATAACCTACCTTGTTTGTTATCCAAAACATGCCCACATGTCGATGAGCTAGAAACGAGGTCATGTTCGCGGTCATACCTCGGAGCATGTCGCCTACGGGGCAAACTTGAATAGCGTCTGCCACTTTACTACGATGTGGCGCACACTTTTCGTCATTTTACGTAGAAACGGCGCGACTCGATATTGCGCTAGACCACATACGCCCCCATTCTGGAGCAAACACGCCTTTTTCCCGACGATGAAACCCGGTGGCCCCAAGACCTAACACTTGGTGCAAGTAGGAAGTAGGAAATAGGCAAGGAACACGAACCAACGCAAAAGCTCTTGAAACAACCCGATGCCATCGTATGGTCGTGCTCACCTCACGGCGAGCGCTGGGTACTCCTTCGACCAAAGAAGGTCGCCCAACAATGGCTTAAAGAGCACCTCAAAAATAGCCTGGATAGACAAACTTTTCACGCGTAACATCCTGGTGTTCACTAGGATGCGAAAGTCCATGAGGAGATTATTGTTGAAATTCATCATGCCCGTCGCTCCCCAGTTGTCGCTGGCCCACGCTTGTGCCCCGCATTTCATGCACTCCTTCAGATCTACGCTGACATTCCGAAGTTCCGCCACGCCCGCTGCTTACGCCACGGGGAAACACATTGACATTGACGCATACATACGTGAAATGAGATGTCCATACCATATGTGTTCCTAGACTACCACCGGTAATATTGTAGTACTGCCATAGCATTCGAAGCCCAATACAAATCCCTGCAACGTACGTGCTCGTTGAACGCTAAAGGGAACATTTGCTGTTTTTTGTGCCTTTTTGTCTCAACAACATTGGCATCTGCGAAGACAGAGGTTCGATGCGTAGTACGGAGTAATATATCAGGTGTGATTTGCCTACTGTACGTCGATTTTGTATATGGCGTTCGTTCATTCTAAACAGACCCTGTCTGTATTGAGTCTATCCGCAAGGCCGTGCGAGGATGCCGTACCTGTTTAACAGCTACTGCTGATTGCCGAGCCACCTTGGAGTAGAGATCTCCGCATCGTGTGCACATCTTCTCGAAGCACGTGAAATGTTCTGGGAGCGGACCCTCAGGCCGCGGTAAATGAAAAAGAGGGTCCACCGGGAACAAATATACCGCCGAAATCTTCATCAGCTGGAACAATTTCTTGGCGAAGAGTTCCCTGTTCTGATCAAACGCCCTGCTAGCCGAATTGAAAATGCCGTTGTCGTGGTGGTCGGCATCCACGCTTGTCTTTGCCCCTGCACCGGCCGCGGTCCCGCCGTCTGCAGACACTTAAGCGCCAAGGCGACGACATGAGTGTGTATGCATACCTTCCGCACCCCCTTCGCCTCGGAACAAGGCCCACCATTAACAGCCTGTACACAAGGTAGCAAGCAGTCACCGAGTAAATATTATTGTACAACTGAGCAAGCAGTCGAAACAAATACTTGTTTGCTTGCTGTCTTTTTTTGTCCCTACAACGCGCTATATCAACACTATAGAGCCTTGCGTACGCGTTGAGAAACTGGAGATGAAATTGTGAACGATAGCGATAGAATGCCAGCGTGACCGCAACGCAAAAACATTGAAGAACCCAGGACAATACGTCGGCCGGTAGTTGGTTGCGTGAAGCATATTAAAAACCAATACCGTACCCCATGAAAATTGGTATAGTAAATTTATCCTTTAAATTCGCCCAGTCGTATGCCTTCACTAATATGAGTCGTTTCTGACGAGACTTATTCGGCAAAATACTTGCCAAAATGGCAAATCATGGAAATCTTCCAAGGTTATGATCTGTAGGGTTTGTGGCTTCCAGGTACGGGTTCCGGGTACGGGTATGGAAGACTTGCAGCACTCACAGAAGATCCGGTTACGCGTATGGAAGTCATACATAACTCACGGAAGTTCCAGGTATTGTGGCACGGGCGTACATAACTCAAAAGGTTCCAGGCAGGTGTAGAAACGATGTACCCGTACTCCGGGTATTGTGGCTCGAGCGCACAGAACTTACAGAAGTTCCAGGTATAGATATAAACGTTGTGCCTAACTTGGTAAGGGTACGTATGAGTATCGTACAGAGCTCACAAAGGTCCTTTGTAGGGTAATACCCCCGTCCCTAACTTGATAAGGTATTAGTATCGTACAGAGCTCACAAAGGTTCTTTGTATGGTGATACCCGGAATATTACCCCGGGTATGTTTCTGCACGTACCCTACAGAACATAACCTTGCAAAGTTCCGGAACCGAAATAGCAACAACCTGCCAAACGTTTTTAGGATAACTTCCCTGGCTGTTCGTTGGCAACTTTAATAAGATTAAAATGCTTCAGCAGTAACGCCAAGACAAGGTTGTATAGACCGCACGCCGGCGCTAGACTGGCACGAACGTCTGCAGTACAGGGGGGCGTCGAGGGTTGGCAGGTGGTGCTGACAGCACCGCTGATTGATGGGGTAGACGACGAGGGTGACGCACGCCGCGGGGTTTGAGTGTGGCACAGGTGCTGTAAAGTGCTCAAGTCAACCCCAACTACACAGCGGTCCCAGCTTCCTCAAGACAACCGACACATACCTATAGTCGGGCTGGAAGACCTGTCGACTTCTGGAGTCTATTATTAATAGTTGTGCTTGCACTCCTCTCTAGGCCTCCTTTCCTCCACAAACGATGTCGCCTATAACGGCTGTCTGCTGTATGGGGTTCGATTAAAGTCTGAGGGCGTTCCTTCGCCAAAAGAGTTTCCGTGTCACTAGGATTAGCATTTTTTCCCTATTTTTGATGTGTTCGCCGATAAAAGGGTTTGACGTTTTTTTGGCAAGATTTGCCTAATTTTTTAGTCGCCCAGATATACTTTTTAAAATGTTATTTCACCTCGTCACTAGAAACAAACATACTAGTGTAGTGTGAATGCCGAGGGAAATCGCCATGCTAAACCGGCGCAATCGACATTTCATGTCCGTTAGTTACCCTGCCATTCAATTGTCATACAAGTATGGGGAGAAGAGAATTATCATGGGCGTTGTCCCAGCTGTGCAAACCCCTGGGATAGATAGATTTTTTGTGTGTTTTCCTATTTTTCTAGGTTTTCGTGGGAAAGCGGAGAGAAAAGCAGCTGGGAGAACGTCTATGGGAACTCCCTCAACCCTTTTTTGTGATTGAATAAATATAGCTGTGGAGATGAACAATACATATTGCGCCAGTTTTAAAAAAAACATGATCTCGGAAAAGTACTCTTTCAACAGTACAGGGGCGTACGGCTGTCCCAATCTTCGATGATTTCTCCTACAAAGGGACAATCGTATGCCTTCACACTGATGAGAGTGTAGAATACGGAGAGGTTTGGACACATCATGAATATACCCCCTGTGTCCAATCCACTCTTGTAGCCCTTGTGTCCAATCCAGTACAACAGTCGCAAGGGCCCCTCCCTTTCCCTCACCTTGCACACGACTTCCCTGTATCCTGTCTTCCTCTTCTTTCGAGCAACAGCGCTTGCCCCCCCTTCCAGATCACATAAAACGTGAGTGCACCCGGCAGGATACGATCGATCATCGCCGCCCCGCACTACGTAGTATCCGGTGTCCCCCAGCTTTGCTGCTATCGGAACACCAGAACGGCAAGCCGTACGATACACATCATCCTCTACCAGCACTCCCTCGCCAACTGCTTGCGTCGCCAAGGCGTGTAAGTCCTCCTCAGCATGAAACGTCAATGAGGTGGGCTGCCGGGCATGTATGGTCCTTGCGGCTTGGCCGTGCTCACAGGCCATCATTGCGCTAGTTCTTCCCTCATGGTCTGAAGCAACGGCAGTCTCTACCCTGCAAACGAAATCAGAAAACGAAAGTGTAATTGTTGGTATTTGTATGCGGATTTCCCTGGTCACAGCTCACTCTAAAATAGACATTGGAACATGGCGTAAAGGACTCATCGGTGATCTCTATCAACGCCGCATAACCTTAGCAGCCGATGTCAGTGTGACCAAATTAACGGTAGACACCACACCAGGGTGCAAAAAACGGCGGGTGGGAGGGTTGTTTCTCAAAGGCGACCGCCATACTTTTTTTAACACGAACGATCGGACCGGTGTGCGTTAAGAACGTTGACACCCGTACTCATAGTATCTACCGTTATGACAGTGTCTCACCCTTTACACTTGTCTCGAGAACACATCGGGTGCTCCTCATCGATCACCACCAGTGCACGACTGCCACATCTTGTCCCGCACACGGAATACGCAGGGGCTGGTGCGTCGCCCCCCTCAGCGAGTTTAGGTGGGAGAACGAAAGAATTCCACAAGAGTGTTCGAGGGGCTTTTCTCGTATTTGCGGCTCGGCTCGTTGTCCATTCCGCATCGCGTTAGATATCAGCCTTTTTCCTTTTTTTTCTCGAACAGCTGATTAAATGAAAAAATCGCACGAGGCAGCGTTGTGTAGTCATACAACATTTCACAAGAGGTTACATACATGCGGTAATTATCCTACTGCACGTAGGAACATACCACTTTGGTCGGCGATGTACCACATCACGCCGGTCTTAGTCAATGCCAATCAGAGGTACGATAGACAAATTTACTTCAATGACGAAGAACCAAAACGTCAAATACCCATAACAGTACGCAGCAGCTTAAACCAGAACTCACACAAGTATGGGGGAAACGAATGACTCGATCAGACGGACGAAGACGTTCCGCGAGTCACTTACTTGAAGCAAAGGCACCCGAAGGCTTCTTCTTCGATGCAACAGCAGCAAACAGCAACCTCAAGGGCGCACTGCTGTCGTGACCCACAAGCCCATCTTCTGCAGGTATTTCCACACACCCAAAGCGCGCTATCCGGCGTACATACGCTTCGTTTTTGCCGCCCACAAACGTAGCAGTTCTTCTTGTCCTCCACATCAGCGGGGGCAATGGATGCTCTCCCCTCAAAGCCGGTGCCGATCGGTGTCGCCGGGGGGGGAGATCCTCGCGCTGGTTCACCGTGCGATTGGTCCACAGCGAGCGCCGACCGTAGAGGGCGGCGTGGGCGGCGGGGAGAGCGCGGACGGCGTCGGTTTGCTGCCTCGATTTCGGACCATAAGCATGGCGTCGAATGGCGGCAACTGATCTGGCACAGCCTCCCAGGAATCTTTAGAAAAACGGCCGGTCACCGTCCTCGCCATCCTCTTTGGTACTCGGCCCTCCTCTCTAGTGCACCGCGCTGGAATCGCTATATCGGTCAAGGAGATTGAGCTGGCAGCGTTCGTGTCCTTGATCCCTTCGGAACTCCAGCCCCGTGGTATGCTAGAGGTATCGCAGGCTCCAGCATGCACATCCAACGGTGGTTCCAGTTCCTCTTGTTCGATCTCGTCCGTACGTCCTTGCACTGGTTCGCCGTGCAGAAGACCTACGACGGACGCCGACAGCGGCGGAGGAGGCGTTGACTTGCTGCCGCGACCTCGCACCATTGCCACAGCGTCAAATGGCGGTGGCTGACCCGATGAAGCTCCCCGGCAATCTCGAACATCGTGTTTGGCCGACGTCGCCGCCCCCCTGCCCGGCGTTGGGTCCCGATTACTGTCCCCCGCACCTATCGGAGCTTGAACCGCGGCATCGATCGAAGCGGTGCCCCCGCTGCGTCCTGAGCCACATGGCACGCCCGAGTTATTGAGTCGCTTCCAAGCGTCGGTGGGCCCGTTCGCTAGTTCGCCGTGCCGAAGAGCGCCGACGGACTCCGGCGGTAGCAGAACCGGCGCTGGCAGCGTTGGCTCGCCGCGCTTTCGCACCATTGCCATGAAGTCGAGCGACGGCGCCTGCATTGGCGCGTCTTCCGACCCATCTTGCAAAGCGCGTCCGGCCACCTTCGCCACCCTCCTATCCGACGTAAAGGCCCGACCGCTGCCCCTCACACCCTCCACACCTGAGTCGTGCCACGGTGAAGGGGGTGTCATTATGTAGGCGTACTGTACGTGAGGTTTGACCTGACCCGCGAAAAGCCCTGAAAATTATCGCGGAGTGTTCAACCCGCTGCGTGTACGATTCTACCTCAGTACTTCCAAACGTATCCACATGTAAAACATGAAGAACACAACTACCTGGTATTTAGCACAAGCACTGAGCTGTTGTTGCTGCTGCTACTGCGACTGCTGTAGCTGGGGTGGTCTGTTAGGGGGGACCATAAATAGGACAAAATCTTGGTAAAAATGTAAAAAATAAAATAAAATAAAATAGGGGAATATACTGGTTTTTGAGTGTACCGTAGGTCCTATTCAAGTAAGGTCCCCCGTAAGAGTACAGCTACTACTGCTGTGAGTACTGCTACTCGCTGCTACTGCTGCTGCTGCTGCTGTACTGATCGTGACAGCTTGTGTCGAACCTGGTCCCTGGTTCTAGCTGCTGCTGCTGCTGCTGTATTGATCGTGACAGCTTGTGTCGAACCTGGTATGTGGTGTGGCTCACCTGTCGGCGCTACAAGCGCGGTTGCTGAATTGCCGCTGCCAGATTCCCCGCCGGATGACACGCCAGAAGTATCGCAAGCTTTACCAGACGCACCAAGGGCCGCCTATGGTTCCTGCCGCTTGTTCACATCGGTACGCCTTTCAGCACGTTCACCGAGCGGAAGATCCACAACGCATGCCGGCCGCAGGACGGACGGCGAGGATACTGCTGATCGCGTTGGTTCGCTCCAGCGATTTCGTACCATTGCCAGCATGTCGAATGGCGGAGTTTGCACTGATATAGCTCCCCGTCTACCGTCCGCCGTTACCACCAGCTTCCGGCCCGTTGCACTACCCCTACTGCTGCCCCCCACACCTGTCGGCCCTTGAACGGTGCTATCGATCGAGGTATCGCCGACACCTTGTTCTTTAACGTCGGCAGGCCGTCGATCTCGTTCAGAGGTTTCTGCTTGCACAACTCGTGGTGAAATCGGCTCGGGTAGGCTGCCATCGTTGCGCGCCATCGCAAATTCATCTATCTGGTCGTTCTGCAGACTGGTGTGGAGACGCGATGGTTCGACGGAAGCTGTTGACATGGGAACGATAAGCGATGCAGGCGCGGAGTGCGTCGACAAGGCGGTTCGTTCGTCGTTTTCTGAGCAGCGCAAATCCTCCTCTGCTGCTATCATGCCAAGTAAGGGTGAGTCCACCGCGGGCGTCGGGCTGAGGGTCCTGCCAGCGATGACACCACGCGGCTCGTTACTTTTACGCACCGTGCTGCCGCAGACAGCGAGCCAGGACTCTAGGTACGGCGCTCTTCTGGCTTGTCGGACGATAGCGACGAAAGCGAGCGCCAAACAGAGGTGCCCTCGTGCCTTGTGCTATTCGCAGTTTGCGTAGGAAATCGTGACAGTCCCTCCCTCCCGACTCCCGACATCTTTGTGGCCTACCGATAGCAGTCCTTAAATCATACCGACCTTCACCGACTTTCGTCCAAATGAACTGCTGTTATTCCCAAAATATATATTTCATACCAGGTAAACGAATACGTGATAGAATTTTCCTTAAAGTTCTGAGTTCGCCAAAGTGGAAGACTCAACCTACTGCGACCTGCCAGGTACAGCAGTCGAAGGGAATATCAATCATCACGACAATCGTTTGAGAGTCAGTCAACAAAAAATAAGTGCGATATGGTTGATAACATCACGCTCCTCTGGCCTCTGGATGACTTGAACTCATTCCGCGTCCGTACTTGGTAGGGTCTGCCCTCGTCTCCATGGCAACGTTCGGTTCATAAAAGTTTGCTGCGCAGTATGGAACACTACGATGCAATGCCCTCTGCGTAATGTCTGTCGTTTGCAACAATTACCACACACTCACCGACTATTAACCACACAGCAGCAGTATTAATAGTACTAATATTGATAGTGTCCCTGGCGTGTATTGCTGTAATCTGTACTCATTGGCAGTAGGTGGCAAATGCAACGAGCGGGTGGAGTGGGGGGGGAGGCGGCTAAATATATGCTCGTAACCGGTATGCGCATGAACGGAAGTAAAAATGGGCCACGAAGAAGGGAGAGGCAACGCACTGTTGTGTGTAATCGTACACGCCGACACCGAACCAAGACTCACTACAGCGCAGGAGATGGCACTGGCTTTCCAAGGAACGCAACCCGTTGTTCCTGGTCGGGAAATCAAAACCGCAATGCGCAGAATCAATAGTAGGGCCTTTCTCTCTCAACCTGTAGTTTTGTCTAGGCGTTTGACTCGTACATGCCGCACATTAGGTCCACGTCAAGGGCGCAACCATAATGGCCCCTAGCCTTTGGTACAGCTCAAGCGTGAAGGTACGAGCGCCCACGAATATAAAACTAAATATTATGCTATACCTGGTATCTGCTATAACAGCACGGAGCAGATGGCGTTTCACACCTGCTCGTGCGGTGCCGACGGTCGCGACGTCTTCGCCCGTGCGGACCGAACGAAACAACCTTAGACCCAACCGAGATCGCGTCGGCTACCTCCCGACTAAAACCCGTCCGCATTGAAAGGATCCGTCCCATCAAGCTCCGGCATACCGATACACTGCAGTCAATGGATAGTCAAATCCCGCAAGCCTGTCTTGCAAGGGCGTATCATCGGACCACTTGGGTAACGATGTAATGATGCCGCTACAAAAGCCCTTGTTGGCGCGCGTCGTCGTGGACACTCTCCTCGCCAGGGTCCGCATTCCCGTCGTGAACCTTGAACCCATACGCCCTGGGCACGTACTTGGAGGCGTTTGGCGCCGCCCTTAGCTCTGGCCACCCGAGCAGTAGCAGGTGAGGCAGGGTCGTTCCCCAGAATGCCCCGTCGCATGCCCGGACGTGGGCCGAGGGGCGATAGAGGTCGCCACAGCGCGGACAAAACACCTGGGAAACGCCGGTGCGGTGAAATAATTATACAGGACGGCAAAAACGTTAAAACAATACTATTACCCTACGACCACCGTATTCGTAGTGTGTTTACACAATAGCGGCCGACCGTTCGATTCCACGTCCAATCGCAAAGGTTCTGGCATAGTGACGTTTCGTGTGGTCGAAAACTTCTGGCTAAAAATTATCAGGGATCTTCGCGGGTCAGGTCAAACCTCACGGGTCGGGTCCCCGCGAAATTTTTGAGGTATGTTGACTTGACCCGACCCGACCCGCGAGATTTTGAAAGCCTCTTGATCCGACCCGACCCGACCCGTGAGATTTTAAAATGTCCTGACCTGACCCGACCCGACCCATGAGATTTCAAAACTTCCTGACCCGACCCGACCCGCCACCTTCTGATCGACCCGTGAGACACGGGTTTCATGCGGGTCGAGTCACCTTGACCCGCGATATTATTTATCTCGACCCGAAGATTCGACCCGCGGATCTGGCACGTGGGGCGGCACTTCAAGAACCATTTAATGTTCATTTGAGTGCCCCACAGCGATATATGACCTGGCTGTAGTGGGTGTGAACGGATGCGGGCATGCGTATATAAGTTTGGTGGTCTTTCAATGTTTGAATATGATGCCAAAGCAGTATGATTGAGTATTGGTACGAGAGAAGACTTTGGGTAAGAGAGCGGGAAGTGATTGAAGTGTCGGATCCATGAGCCGAATGCGCGGGT
>JBBMHQ010076554.1:0-12205 GCA_037834295.1 Postelsia palmaeformis
TGGGCAGTTTTTGTCAACTCTTTTCATGTTTCCTTCTTTCCCGTTTGTTCTTCTTTGTGTTTCTCTTTGAATCTTCCGTTTCGCCTTTGGCTTGTTGCTTTTTTATTATCTCTGCTTATGTTTTCTGCTTTGCTTCGTCTTTCTTTTCGCTATCTGTGTGTTCGTCTCTTTTTTTCCCCTGGTGCTCTCAGTGGCGGAGTACGTATGCCCATCCACTGGTTCTTATCTATGTTCTACACCCCTTGCGTAGCGTGCGAGCCTGCAATCTGCGAAAAAATACGCATTCTCCTGTGTGTGTTCCCCTTCTTGATTTCTTGCTTTTTTGTTTCCTTGCCTGAAATCAACTTTTTTTCTCTCTCTTCCCTTGTGGATTCGTGACTTTTCCGATTTTGATTTCGATTTTTTCGACGTCGCGGTGTTACTTTCATCCTTCTGGGTAGTATGTGGTTTTCTCGGTTTCTACGGCGACTTGTACAGCGTACCGCATGTATCTGATACGTACGTGCGCGGGTGTCACATTTTTTTTTTGTCTGAGGTGTTGATGTGCTTCAGTCATCATGTGTACTATTAGTAGCTTGTTTCTTTCTCTACCGAGGTATTTCTTCCACTCCAGAGTTACTGGAGCCTGTCCTGCGACCACGGATTGCATTGTGTTGTGGCGATCAGTGAATGCGACGATAATAGAAGTATATGGTCTAATCCAAGTGGTGGGTGGGACTCGGCTGTGACTGGTGCCATCAAGGCAATTTGCGTTCCCGTACCCACGATCAATCCACTAACATCCAGGGCATCCAGGCTCTTCACGGGACATTGGGCTATTCCCGAAACACGGCCCTACGAATAACCTACGTTCAAGGAGCAGCACCTGGTATATCGTGGTAGTATTATGTGTACGTATATGCGTGGAACAGGAAGGGGAAGCGCAGATGTGGTTCTCGTCGAAGATCCCACTCCAACACCTCGAACGTGTTGTGCGGCTACTTACAGCGCCTCCTGTGGGCGAAGGCAGAAAACATAGACAAGTCGTTGTTGCGATTATGGGATTGAATTCGCAGGCGCGTCACAAGCAATTCGCACGGCTTGTCGCTCATCATTCCAACACCAACGGATCGGCATAATAGTTGAATAGTACAGCATGCCAGTGAGCATACCTGTACATATGTTTTGTTACCAACTCTGAACATCGGCGAAAAATCATTCAATGTACAGACAGCGCCAAGCCAGCACAACCATAGCGAGTGCTGTAAAAATCAAAGCGGTCAGTGCTGTGAGTCCGGCCTCTTCCTATTGGTAGTGCTCTTCTCGTGCCATGCCATTTCAGGCGCCGGCTATGCAAGCTGTCAATGGCAGGTACCTGCTACTGTTCCTTGTATCGAGCAACTATGTTGTTTAGCTAACATCCAAGCCAGAAGGTGGTGCTAGACTCAAAAAACACAGCAGTAGAGCCTGTTGCATTGCTACAAAAGTATTCCGAACGAAACGTACCCCTCGAAAAAGCACATGCCTCATGATATGCAAACATAACCACAGCCTTAACGCACGTATCAGCCATCTCAGGTCCCTCGATGCTTGCACCTCCTTCGCCTCGCCATGGCACACACTACACTCTGTTGTTAGTCAGACACGGAACCACGCGCACCAACCCCCTCTGCTACAACGGACAGCCGAACCCAGCACCCATCCAACCCGCACCCCCTCTAGTACGACTTGACACACCGGTGCTGTACTGCAGTACTGCTGCTGCAACTAACACACCCCTTGCAGCCAGCAACAGGCTGTCATACAAAACTGTTGTTCCTCAAAGCCTAGCCCTTACCCTAGGCACGGGAGCAACTACTCCCGTAAGCTTCGCTTACTCAGTCATTACCCACCGACTGAGACTTTCTTCACGCGGATCTTTGTTTCAGCCGTTCGCCCCCCCCCCCCTCCCCTCTGCCCCCCACAGCCACCGCCGTCACCATTATGAACACCGCCCCCGCCTCCCCCAAGCGACGTAAACATCGTCGTCATATGTACCGTACCGCACAGTAGTAGTCCTCTTCGAAGTCACGAGAACACGAGAGGAGAGGCTCGACAGAGCCCTTCTTCAGCCCTTATCCCGACGCATATTGGAGGCGGTGGAGGGGGAGTCTGTAAATAACTCCGACCCCGTCATGTCAGCATGCTTCTTCAGAGCGACCGATGGGTCATGTCAGCATGCTTCTTCAGAGCGACCGATGGGTCATGTCAGCATGCTTCTTCAGAGCGACCGATGGACTACCTCAAGAAAAAAAAGAAGAGTCCCGTCCTTTCAGCTCATGTGTCCCGATACTTCTCAACAAGCGGCGGAGGTATAGTACTGTAGCTGAAAACAGCTACGACTCCGCTCTTCCACCCTGTGTAGCCGTCACCCTACTTTCGGGCCACCACGAAAGGCGCTGAAAGCGCACCCGGTCCCGCCCACGCGGAGGAGAGACCGGAGAACGACCAGCGTCTGTATCCCGATACGCGCTTGCTCCAAACGGCGGAGAGGCCGAAAAGACACCCAACCCCGTCCTTTCGTCCGTACCCCCAGGCTCCTCCCAAACGTCCAAGGGAGCAGCTGAACAAGAACAAAACGACCCCGATGTTTGCTCTGAATCCCATTGCTTGTTCCGAGCGTTCGGCGAAGCAGCCGGAGGCATTTGGACGAGGTAACGTCACCGCAGGCCGGGCGCATACTTGGTGACCTCCACCTGGCCGCTGGCGGTGAAGGATGTTCCTCCGCTCACGAGAGCCACCAGGTCTTTCGTCTTGAACTTTTCGCCTGCAAAGAGAGGCAGACGTCCCAGCAGCATTGCAACCAGCAGTCTCAAGTAGTGTTGGAACATTTCACTCAAGTGTCGGAAGGAAGCGCTCCTGTAGAGCAGTGCCGTACAGTGTAGTAGGGGCGGCGGATGCTACTGTATGGGTGCGAATGCTTCTGATTGGATATTTATAGGCTCTTACAGTGGATTGAGAAACTACCCAAAATATTAGCAATCTTACTGAGAAGCTATTACAGGGGATGAAAGTAAATAGGACCAAATATTGTTGGTTAAAATAGCGAAATATATAGGTTTTGGTATGTACCGTAGGTCCTATTTAATATGCCCCCCCGTAATAATTAGTATATTGTATTTGGAATTATATTGCAGTTGCATTATGGTTGCACTCATATTATACGCAGAATAAGTCTAATGTGCAGCCGTCGGATGCCCGTTAGTTCGCTATTTCTTTGTGAGGTGTAGGGCTTCTGGTTCAAGGGCTCGGTGTACGTAGTGTATATTCATATAAACAGGTACATTGGTCACAGCAGTCTTGTATTATTCTAAGTGCAAGTCATTCTGATTGCAAGTCACCTGTGACGGGGCAGGTCATGGTGGGCAAGGCAAACTGCTTCACCGCATCCTCCAGTATCACGTGTCCGCTCCTGCTCACCACCGCAACAAAATGAGAAGTGGAACATGGCATCGTCGTATCAGGGCAAAGGAGCGACGTCGGTCATCCTGCCTCTCCACTTCGTCACCCACTCCTGTGAGCTTCGTCACCCATGCCAACTGAACTTTGGCTTCGGCACCCCTTGCATCTCTGAAGCTCGTCATATACCGCTTGCGGAGTCTGCACTGTGCTGGTCAGGGTTCTGGCCTTCGTTGTCTCTTGCGAACCCTTAACTGCGTTACCGCTGATTACCGTTTTACCGCTATAACGATAGCCAACTCTAGGAAATACCGCAGCGTAAGGCAGTACGAGCACAGCAGCGGAAGGCAGTTTACGGCTGTACAACAGCATCACGCAGTGCGAGCAGCGTCCGACTAAATACGGTGTAACTACCTCTTGATGAGCACAGCCTTCTGCGAAATGATCCCCTTCCTCGTAACGGGGCAAATGATGCTTCCCCTGTTCTCGTCCCCTCCGGAGATGTGCGCCGTCTGACAAAAAAACCCAGCAGCGATGCCATCGGGCGCAGTACAAAAGGCGGTGCAGTCAGGGAGGGTCGGGGACAGGGTTAGGGTTAGGCTTTCAAATGCAAGGCACGTCTCGGCAAGTATCGATGCAAACTACAAACGGTCCTGATGGCCCTCATGTCGAGAGGGGGAATTTTCACACATATCGGACGAACCATCCATTCCCCTCTCGATATACCAGTATGAATAGCTGTACTACAACAGCCGCTATGACATATTGTGAGGGAGCTGTATACTACATACCCTACCCAGAAAACATTTGCTAGATCGTGCACAATACACGCCTTCCGCTCGGCAACATGAGCTAGAGCAGTAGATCATACTACTCATAAAGGTGATACAGATCAGGGTGTCACATTTGCCCTGACCTACTCATCACATCGTCACATCATCACATCATTCATCACATGATTACGTGGGGATCCTGATCTGCCCGATGAATTAATACGAGACACACGCCAAACACAGCGCTCCACTTTTTGCCTGGTACGCGACACCGAGGATGCTGACAAACGGTCGGGGCGATTCTCTTGTCCACATTGGGCACCACTGCAGTACTAATAACTACCAATAAGCGAAGAACATAGCTCAAAACGATCAAGACCAAGTGCAAAAAACAACACATCGCGTTTTACTGAGACTACTGATACTGCCGACGCTTGGAAATTACAACGACAACAGCGGTACGCCACTACCACTAAACACTCAGTAGCAGTTGAAGCGTAGGTGCTCCCACCTCGCCCAAAGCATGCACTTTATATCCCGACATCGCGAAAAGCCAAGCCAAGCCATACCAGTGAATACCTAAAAAGGACAGGGGCAGAAAATCGTGTCCTCCGCGGTGGTGGTTATTTTTCCCTTTCCCGTACCTTCGCCTTTTCGCTGTCCAGGGTGAAAATTACCGGTATGAGGTCCTTGGGCCTCAGAGGTTCGCCGGACATGGGACTCCCCGGACGTTTGGGCGGCTGCGAGGATGTTTCATGTATGATATCAAGACAGAGACAGAAGGAGCCGATATTGTTTACTATTAATATATACCTGGTATTTAAAATAATGTGTACTATGGTATTCATGATCGGCACCTTTTGCATTCGACGAAGAAAGGCCGCGATGCAGTAGCACTTCCAATATATATATATATATATATATATATATATATTAACACCATGGCACCCACAATAAGACGCTTCGCCTAACCCTTAATCCCTTCATGTGTACACCAACCTGGCCGAAAATATAATGCACGAGGCATGGCACTCTTAAAACTCAGACATGTGCGAGTAGGGCATCTTGTTGATTCTCTGTCGTCGCCTACCCGACAGTAACCCTAACTTCTTAGAAATACTGCCCCCTACACCGGCACCACACCTAGCCTAACTGGTACAGCAGTCGATTTTCGTTGCTCGAGATTGCGACCACATCTTTAGACTGTTTTTCGCGCCAGCACACTCACCACCCACCCACCTACCCCACCAATGAGAAGAGTGGTAGACAGCAGTCCACCAACCCTGAACACAAGCCATCACAAAGGGCTAAGGGCGATTACAGCTGAACCCAAGTCATCACAAAGGGCCAAGGGGCGAACACAGTGCTCCAACGACGGAGGCTAAGCAGTGAAAAGCAGTGACGCCCTCGAGACGCAACAAAGACGGCTGTTATTGCCCTCGTCAGACACCTCGCCAGGCATCTGTTGTAGCTTGTACGGGGTTCGAGGGAGTCAGCCCACCCACCGGTGCGATTCGCGACTCGACCCGACAGACAAAAAAAAGACACGCATCCTCTCCACGGCCAGAGTCGAGCAAAAGTAGATGAGTAAATGAGTAAGACATTCGACCCATGGCTCAAACCAGCGGAAGCACCGTTCTAATCTGCACCTCCAAGCCGGCCGTTAAACATATCCGATTCACGGCTCGAGACGACCGAATGACAAATACATACCCATGGTATGAGCGACTACCCAAACCGACCGAACAATCGATCCGACCTGCCGCTCGAACCGAACGAACGACTGGTCCGAACCACGGCTCGAGTCAACCAAGTGACCGTTCCGATCCACGGCTGAAGCCCACGGAACAACATAATATCTGACCCGCGGTTCGAGCCGACCGCAACTCCGACCTGACCAACGACCGTATGAGCGATCCAACCCACGGTTTAAGCGGACCCCAAGACCGATTCAATCGACGAACCTGCACGATTTTGTCTTCGACCCGCTCCGGCTGGAACTGTGGCAGCCACCAGCTGGTCGTCCTGAGCTGCTCCTGGCGTTCCTTCTTGGTGGTGAGGATAGCGCGCTGCGTCAATGCCTGCCACACCGTGTCCGTATAGTGGGAGCAGCAGCAGTAGGTAGGCCGAGGGCAGTCAGCCCGCCGGGAGAGGGGGTTATCCGGTGCGCTTTTGTGTATGTGAGACGTCGAGCGTGCTGCAAAACCAATATGGGGATATTACAGTTAACGGGGGTATATATAGGGTGTCACCTACTGTACTATACCAGGTACACAATAACCTGTGCATATCGGGTGAGAATAGTCATGTATCAAGACGTGTCGGTATTTTTTTAGACTATTGCTGTAGTATTAGTTGTAGTATTAATAGTAGTAGTAAACCATGTACCATTCTCATCGAGAACATAAGCTACTTATCGATAGCCCCAATAGGTACGAGAATGTCTCAAATTTCCGATCGGACTGATACACAATTTGTAGCATGCGATTTCGTACTACTGGTAAGTATATAATATATATGTGCACATATACTGCCACTCCTCTTTTGATATTGATATTATTATTATTATGCCGAGTGATCAGGGCAGAAACGAATATACACCACGCACGAAGGCACGCACGAAGGCACGCACGAAGGATACTGGTAGTCTGAGCGACATCACCCACGCAGCAAGGGGGGCGCACGGCGTACTGGACTCCAAGCAATGTCGGAGTACTGCTCGAGCTCGCGACAACGTCGATCGTGACAGGATGAGGGGAGCATACCTTCCGGTGCTACCGTGTGCTTGACACGCGAAACAACGAGGAAACAGCTGTCTCAAAGCTTGGCACAGGCGGCAGCACCCACGTAGGGAGGGGCCAGAGCGACTCTCCCAACCATGGAGGCAATCTTGAAATGGCGACCGAAATACGAGCGCGATAGTGGAGGTTCACCTGCCCAAAGCAGCTCCAGTGGTACCAGTGATCGATGATATGATATGTTGTGATATGATCACCATCATACGGTTAAAAATATGTGAAAGATGTGAGGGCCTGCACCCCGGGAAGAAAAAGGCCGCCAATAGCGCACGAACGCCGTCCAACAAAGCGAGGACATAAACCCGATATACGCAATGATCACCGCCTTCCTCGAATTCACTTCCTGAGCGAGGTGCGTATGATGCCACTTTGCCCCACAATGAATATACAAGACCGTTTGATGTTAACTGTGAACTTTTTATGTCAAGCGGTCCTTGCTATCACGGACAGATTGGCCTTTTACGTCTGCTCGGCTCACCTTCTCGAGCGCCACGTCTCCTCCCTTTCCTTTTTCAGCCGGATGTGTTTGCCCGGCCGGCTTCTCGTCCCTTCCGCGCTTCTTGCCCTTGCCCTTGCCTTCAACCTGCCCATGCCAACGTCAACAGCGAGCGCGATCGCGTTAACCTTTTTACCCCCTCTGCGCCCGCAATCCCGTTTGGGGGCGGCCTACTTCAAAATAGATTCATATTTGATGAGCTTATCTGCATTGCAGTACTACAGTAAGATGTAACGTCATCGCCACTCTTGCCCCTTGATGGACAGCTACCTTGGAACTCCCCGCACAGAGAACTTGTACATCAAGTCCAAAAAGGCCTTGGCGGATCACAACTTTGCCGTCAAGATATGACTTTGTTTTTCAAGGTACACCCACGTTTAATTATGCCCACTAAATCTAGTTAATGGTGTGGGACATAAACTGTCGCGAAAAGACGATTGCTAGCGCCACAGCCATGCTCGAGATATCCGTACCCAAGGAATCAACGATCAGGTCTGCAATAATCGTTGTTCCAGCTACAGTCGAGCGCGCCGGAATAGACTGGAACCGCAGACACCCTACCGCTCCTGCCGCAGTCTCCCGCGGCTTTGGAAGCGGCCAAACAAGCTGTACCCACCTTCTCCATGCTACCCACTTTTACCATTGGATATGGTACCATTGCTAGAGTAGTGCAGCAGTGGTACAATTGCTACTAGCAGTATTAGCAGTGGTACTGTGCTAGGTGCTAGGTGCTAGGTGGCGGTGTAAGCCCTTGGCTGATCGTTGCCTATACTACTAATATTAATAAGAGACACTATTAATATTAGCAAGAGACACCAAGAGAGACCTTCACTTCCATCGAAAGAGGCCTTCCCCAGCCCAAAACGACCGGTCGCCTACCTACATCCTACTGAAAGCCTAATGATCGCTTATGAACAGCCTACAACAACCCATGAATGGCCTACTGATAGCACACTGATGACCTACTATTAGCCTACTGATATGAAACGAATAGCTTACTGATGGTCTTTGAATAAGCTACTAATACCTGGTATTGGTAGCATTTTTGCTGGCATAAGACACCCATCAACCATCGGTTAAGCCTACGGCAACAAGCTCGAGACCCGGAACTTATCGGAACTAACCGTGTAGCTTAGAGGAGGTATGGGGAAGGAAAATAATGAGTCGAGACCTCCTGTGCCGCACGGCACCGACATCGATTCAACCATTGACATCGATTCAACCATTGAGCTGCTCTCCCAAGTATCAGGCACTACCCACCGAGACGACTGCTGCTGCTGCTGGGTACACACACATGTAACGGAGGCAATATCCAAGACCAAAGCCGTAAGAGACTAACACTGATGCACACGACTTGAACAACATATTGCTCATGTAATAGTCAGTGTCAAGGTTAGGGTGAACCAAACTGGTGAACACGAGTGTACCTCGGCCTTCTTATTTGCCTCCGCTTGCGGCTTGACGATGATAAGCTGGTTCGACACGAAGGAGCTCTGCGCTTCAACCCTTCGATCCTCACCCGCGATAGTCTCCTCCGTCACTGCCCAACCCAACACACAACACACAACACACGAAACAAGGCACGACACACGGAGACAAGACACATACCAGAAAGGCGGTGCACCAAAGAGGCGGATAAGTGACACAAAACAAGAACGCCAGCAGATCAACTGTGACTCCCTCCAGAGGACCAAAGAACCACGCATCCGCCTCTGATCCTGACCCTAAGTTGTAGTGCACTCGTATTCTAGGGCTACTCTGTTTGCGGAGAGAAGAGCGATAGTCGGTATTGCGTGTGGGATGCCGGGTGGGGGTGGGTGGTGGTGTGATATGCTGTTGAGGCTCTGTCCGGTGGAGATACGGGCCATGAAAGTAGACGTGCCATTCGAAGGAAATAATGTCGCAGAATAGTATACACGTCGCACAGCAGTACCCTCCTCAGCGTTGGCTCCTGTCCAGCTCTCCCAAGGACGCCGAGACAAGAACAACAACAACTTCACCGCCTGTGCTAAGTCTCAGTAGCCTTCATACAACTTCTGCCCTTATCCCATACTATTAATAGGACCAGTTATCTCCCAACCAGTGCGTTCATAATATGCCAACATACCAGGTACATATATATATTTATGTTCCGGTATCCAGTACCCTGGTATGTCACAACTATATATTTTGTGCAATTGAAATATTCCGGTGTCTCGTATCAGGCATATACCATATACCATATACCCGGTACGGTACTACACCCTGGTAGTATTAATAGCATACACTCTTTAGGGTCTTGAAGGTTGCGACCAAGACAACGACAACTTTGGCATTATCAATAGCGTGCCTGGTACGTAAGACCAGAGTCGGAGTGAGCGGCCAGCACTACGGGTAGGGGCAATTATAAGTTTGCCCACTTTAAGTCCGTGCCATGTGACTCCTTGCATTGCAGCCATTGTAATTCGGACACCAGTTATTACGCGGGCACACTGTAGTAGATAGGACTATTGATAGCTATTGTTAGTAAAAATACCGAAACATGCAGGTTTCCGTGTGTACCGTAGGTCCTACCTGGTACCGTATTCAATATGGTCCCCCATCATGGTTTGTACCATCTTTCGATGACAACGCGGCCTTTGGCTGTAATATTGTTCAATCTTGGTGGTCAATCTCTCAAGTCCCAGGCTTAGGGTTAACCCTTTAGAGACAAACTACTTCCAATTCCACTGATTTGTTCCCTGAACGAGACTGCAGGTCTAATAAAACGGTTAACTACAGTAAAAATCCTGCTGTATTCACATATACTGTACCTTTGTTTCTCTCCTGTTCTTCAAAGGCCTCCCTTTGCCGCTTCAGCTCCTGCGTCTTCATTAGGAGGAACTCAACGATGCACTCCTTGCAGTACACATGACCAGAAGGCGTGGCCATGGGCTCCACCGCCGGGTGGATGCAGAGAGCGCAGTGACCGAAAGTCTGCTGCGAGTCCCCGCCGAGTCGCATCTGCGCCGTGAAAAAAAACAAGCACGATTGGGCCTTAGATGCTGGGATGCATCGGTGCTTTAGAAGCGTGTTGATCGCGCTTGTCCTCGCGCAAACACGCTTTCGACAACAAGCAAAAAACGATATTGTAAACGTATCACGTTCGATGGATCACCATCGACATCAACATTAGATCCTTACTTGCTGCTATGCCATATTGCGCAGGGTCTGTATATATATACAGTAGTACATTCATCAAAACCGGGAAACTCTACTGTAGACCAGGCAGGGTATTTGCCCCCCCCCCCAGCATCCTGAACTAGATCATACAGATCATACAGACGACGTGTTCCATTGTAGAGGAAGCACATTTCCGCTCTTCGTCGGAATGCCATTTTTTTTCGAAAAGTGAAATTTTTGTATGCTCGGACTGTGGGTTTATTCATCGGGATGCGAACTCATTTTTGGTGAAGTCAGTTTTCGGGTGAGGTGTGGACCTCCTCAAGTGAAAAGCCTATAACATACCCGGAGTAATATGGTAGGATTGATTTACTTCCTAGAACGCCTCAGATCAGGAATATATCTTTCCTGAAATATCTACTGCAGATGATGACGTCGGAACCGAATACTTGTCCGAGTTGTGAAACGTACTGTCTGTGCGAAATAGACGCGAGCCGACAAGCGAAGAAAAGGCTGGGATATTTTGCGATTCAAATAAAGGCTCGAACTGTACTCGTAGTGGGAGGGGAGGAGCGCCAATTATACTGCAGCTGTGTGGCCCCGGATGTGGTATATCACACCAGTACGGCCGAACATAATCAGGACCAAATATGCTTATTAACAGTAAATACCTGGAAATGGTATTAACGATTGCCCAGCCAAGACACAGACCTGCGGCTCACGCTTGAACACACACACATCAACACACGTCAACACCAATCAACAGATACGAGCACACATGAACATAGCTGGTATTTTCCTTTTATAAATGAAATTGAAAAGCAGCAGCAGCTTTGAGACCGAGATTCATGTTTGCGACTTTAAGCTGTGCGTGTGATGCTTCCATCGCGCCTACTACGGGTTTCATACGGCTTCATGCAGGATATACATCCCGTTACTCGTAGGAGGAATGCAATGTGTGAAATATTGCGCAACATTTGCTACCCCTCGCTTCGTACATCGACTATAGTAGTTGAAGACGAGATCTACAGCCGACATCAGCAATCCAGTGAACCTACGAAGCCCCTACAGCCTCAAACCGGAATAGTCTCTACAGCAGCGAACAGCAGTAAACAGCAGATTATTAATATTAATAGTGTACTGGTACCTGGTACGGAGTATAATGCACCACTACAGCAGTAATATTAATAGCAGAATAAACCACCTACCAGGTACACTATTCCAGTAATACTATTGATAATGGTGTTGATTTCGATGCTAATGGTATAATGTGTGCGACCAGTTGTACACTGGCAAGGCCTATTATTCACACCATCGTCGGCAACTCGATAAACCAGGCACCCGGTAAATAGTACCAGGTAAATATATACCTACCTGGTACCTGGTACGTATATGATACTATTAATAGAGTGTTTGCGATAGAGGTAAAAAAAAACAACTTTACTTTCGCTCAGAAAAGTGATTTCCTTCCCTTCCTGATTTCCGTGTGTTTGCGAGTGAGGTAAATCAAATCCTGCAGGCGACGCCTCCGAAAATAAGAAGGGAAGTGGGGAGGTTAGGCAACGCGGCACACAAAACAA
>JBBMHQ010076565.1:0-12203 GCA_037834295.1 Postelsia palmaeformis
CCCGATAGGAACAACGGTCACTAGATCGCACACGGTGGGAGATGAGTAGATAGACCGGGTAGGACAGGTTTATGACTGATGTTTGCCTTACCGGCGCGTCAGATTCCCAGACAACGATTGGGAAGAGTTGACAGTCTCAGAAGTGAAGAAGTGCTCAAGGGCAAAGATGAAACCGACGACGTAAGCCAGGCCAAGGATTCTCCTGCTTTGACAGGCGTCACCCAGAACATCGGTACAAGGCAGCAGCAAGACAGTAGTAAGAAAGAAGCAGAGTGTGAAAAAGCCCTGATTAGTACTTAACGACGTATTCATCGACGAGGGATTTTCGCGACACAAGCTTTTTAGTACCCACCGCCCGACATGCCGCGTTGCTGGCTCTAGAGCCTACAATCTCGAGGGATGTTACGTTGGTTTGGCGCAACAGGGCATTGCTAAGGTGGGCGTCGAGAGGCCTGTGAGGTAGCCACGAGTACAGCCGCTGGATTGAAGCCAAACGATGTGGTTCCTAAAAGAGGGCTGCCTGAGAGGCTGGCATGCGGAGCAAAGACAAGATCCTTGCCGAGCAGCCACCCAATCAAAACAAAATGGTCAATGATGAGAATAACCCCCAGGAAATAATGTCTTCCAGCAACCTCGTTGTTGGATGAAGTGCATATGCCCTCACAGCTTTCCTGGGACAAGAGCAGTCTAAGACCTCTGAGGCCCAAACCACGCCAACAGCATCTGCCCTGTCACTACACCGAGACGAGAGACGAGATCAGGATGGCTCATTACTACTACCAACCGCTGACGTTAGCCTACGCGAGCACAGGTCAGACGACGAGATGATATTTGTGCGGCCTGCTTGGTGGTGCAGGCTGGTGGAGCGGTCTGTGCATGGCCCCCAGCCGCTCGGGCCGTACGTGTAGCAGAGCGAGTAAGCTCCGCCCGTAGAGGGGTCAATAGGAGCGCAAGCACAAAGTTCAGAGCTCATTTCATCACATCCACGGCGTACCGTCTCTCCCCGATGACGTTGTGAGAGTTCCTGGCGAAGGGGCGGGCGAGAGTGAGATTGTACGCGACCGCTTCTTCAGGCTATGTACATACGCAGTACATGTACCGGTGTGCCGCTGAAAGGTGTACTCATGACAACACTCTCGTTGTAACAGCAAAGTAGGTATTCGGAGATTTAGTACGAAGATTCGGGTTTAGTACAGAGATATGGTGAGATATTGTGGGAATATTGGGGGATACGTTTGGGTACGCTGCAAGTTGGTGTGGGCTCAAGCCGTGCCGACTCCTCCGTTTCCTCAACGCGGACGATAATATACATGAACGAACAGGCCGATCATATCCGCCTGCCCTTTTTCTGAGAGCCCCATCAACTAGGCCGACAGCACCATTCACGATATACCTATTACACCAGTGTCTCGTGATCGTGGGTGAGTGTAGTGAGAAACCACAATATGTGGCTGGCAGGATACATGTCTACTTCATACGACTTCTCCGCCGAGTATGAGGGATGGAATGCCATTCCCTCATCAGCCCAGCAGAAGATCAGATAGGCCCATAACGCCAGAGTAGCAGCGGAGGCGGAGCTTCTCCATGTACAGCAAATACAAGAACAAGAACAGCAGGAGGCAGCCGCGTCAGCGCGGTCTGACATCCCTGCGTCAGGCTTACCGCACGGGGTGGACACGCGAGCACAGTCATCGACAGCGAATGCACGAGGTGAACCGCGGCCGACATCCGGTGGACAAGATCTGGCACACCAGCTGGTCCGAGCAATGTTGCTCGGGGCCAACGTAGGTACGTTAGCGTATGATTCCATGAAGTTATGGAACGGAACAATAGGGGCAGGGGATGACGAGCAGACGAAAGTACAGGGCTTTTCGAGTATGGTAATTGCTGTGTATGTGGCCAAAACGGGACTGTATCTGTGTTGAAGCAGGAAAAGGCAGTGAAAGTTGGACTTGGACATGCTGACAGGGATGCACTGGTACCCAAACATTCAGAGGCGATAGTGAGAAAGTTGTTTGTACTGTGGAGCATGCTCATTCGGAAGATTCCATACGCACCCATCATGATAATGATTTCATCTGCTGGCAGCCCTCAGGAAGTGTGGGCGTGCTTCAGGAAAAACTATAAAAACGCGTGCAGGGTCAGAGAAGGCAAAACTCCGTAGGGATTGGAATAATGTAATACAGGCAGAGGATGGAATGCTGAGGGAGTACCTGGCAAGGGCGTCTGTAGTCCGGGCCACGCTTGAATCGTACGAAACCCCAATGGAAGATGTAGAAGCTAACCACGATATTGCTGCTAGTCTCTCCTCTCTCTATGAGCTAGAGGCCAGAATTTTGCTTGCCACTTTTTCTTTGTCGTTAGCACGCATACCCGAGGTGGTGCAGTCCGCTCACGACCACCGGGAGATGAAGAGAAGGGAGAAGGAGATCGAGTACGGGGGCGTGGCTTCCATGGCTGCCGGACCTGGGTGAGGGCACGGTGCCAGGGGTGGCGGAGGATCGAGAGCGCGGCAGCGCCATCCCGCAGACGATGGTAGAGGGAGAAATGGTGCCGTCATTACGGACATGGCGACCACGACGACATGTAATACCACGAGCGACAGCGCTATCGAGAGTGGGACAACAACGAGGTCGAGCACAGGGACCACTAGGCCTACCGACAACGACAACATGGCCTTAGGTTCGACGTCGGCCTACCGCGTAGAGGACAGCGACCACCAAACGCCGGAGGAGCAGCTGCTTGGAGCTACGCCCATGCACCCCAGCAGGGTCGCGGTCGTGAACATTCAGGTCGCGGCGGCGACTATGGTGGTCCCGTAGGGCGTGGTGGCACCGGTGAGCGTGCATTTCGAGGAGGCCGTAGAGACGGGGGCGGGGGAAGATGGGCGCGCGAGGCTGGGGGGAGGTGATCGACTTTCGATGGTCACAACCCTCATTAAAATCAGACACGCACACAGGACGCCCGCGCATGCATCGCGCAACAAGTTTCCCCCCCGCTTCCGTGCGACGAGTACGGCAATTTATTTTACAAGGATACCTACTACCAGTAGCATCAGTACGAGTACGGCGGCACGGGGGGGTCCTGGGGTAACGGAGACGCAGGGCCCTACACTCCTGACCCAGCCATGATGAGCAAGTCAAATATTGCCACTGCCGTCGTCGGACAGTAGCAGCAGCAGCAGCAGCCGCCCCAGCTCCATCTTCAGTATCAACATCAGCCCGAGCCGCCCCACCAGCAGCAAATGGTTTCCTACACCGGCAGCCCCGCACCCCCTTATGCAGCTTACTGTTCTCCTCCTCGATCGGATCGCGCGCCGTCTGGATGGCACGCCCTTGTCATGAACTTTATGCCAGTAGACGAGTTTGATGTGCCTGGTGTTGGTAATGGGTTGAATGACAGGGATGAGGGTGCCGTAGCAAATGACGGATTTGGAAATGCACTTTTGGCACAGGCCAACAACTTGGGCTTGTGCCAGTAGCCTGGTAGTGAGGACGTGCTTGCCGCTTCCGGTGCTAATGGTACCTACATAAATGGTGACGCGCATGTGTTTGACACTCTCTGCAGCAACGACATTCCTAATAACCAAAGAAAATTGATGTTTGGTGGTGGCCGAATGCTTCATGTTGCTTCCCGTGGAAGTTTGATTTTTGACTTCCATCAGTGGAATACTGCCGGTATGCGAGATGATTTTAGAGTGCGTTTGCCGAACGTGTCCGCGGTTGAGGGATTAAACTTCAACCTTCTTTGGCTTCATAAAATTTCCGCTCACATGCCTATTATGAGTGATGTGAAAGGTGTGCACCTGTCCCCCCTTGGTTTGACTTTCCCTCGCAACCAATCTAGGCAATCTTTATTCGCGGCGCGTGTGATTGTGTCTGGAATAAGGACTGCTTTGCCGACATTTATACGACTTCTTTCTGGGTCAGTTTTCCCCCCTGAATTCCCCCCTCCCTCCGGTGACGACCCCAGCACCTACGACGGGTGCGGGGGGACACCATTGCCTGGATTCCCGCCCGCCGGAATCGCCGGTATCGTGTTTTCGAATTCGTTTGGTCTCGAGACTTGTATTCCCACCGCCGGCCACGCCGCTGTAGTATTTGGCGACTTGTGTTTCCCGCCCATCGATGACAACGATGGAGTGATTTGGTCTACCCCTCCCGATGAACCGTTTCGCGAGGCACCCGAAGGTTGCTTTCCATCCGCCCTCGCAGGCGTGGTACCTTCGACCGGTAGCTTCCCGCCCGTCGATTCCGGTGTCGTAACGTCGCCTTCAGGTTTGATTTTCCAGGGCCCCCGGACCCTTGACAGATTGGAGTTGGTGTTGAATGTGGTGGCCGTGGTTATGAACGAGTCAGATATGGACGGTATACACGAGGAGGATGTCCGTGCTGTTGGCTCCCCTCCTATTTCCGATGTGGAGGCTCCGTTTTCGTGGCAAGCCTTTGACGATGACCTTTTGAGTGTGGAAGGCGGTGCTGCTTTGGGTAGTGATTTGTGGGGTGCGCTTGCTGCGATTGCTCCTAAGAATCGCCCCTTTAAGGTTGATTCCCCGACCACAACGTTTGACATCAACTTTCACCACCGCTGCACCGGCCACCTATACGATTTTCACTGAGAGAAACCGCCAAGCAACAGGGACACCAGCTCATCGGCACCCTGGAGACGTGCGAGCCGTGAGTGCTGATCAAGGGTCTAAAGGCTGTTGTACCGCGGATTGGAGGAATAGAGCGAGAGCCGGGGATCACGTTCCACCTGGACCTCTGCGGCAAGATCGCCGTGTCCATCAGTGGCAGTGTGTATCTGCTGGTCGTCTTGGACAGCTTTTCGTGGTTTGCGCCGGTCTGCGGGCTTCGACGCAAAACAGATGCCCTTGCTGAAGTGAAAGTGGCCATCACCGACCTCTCCAAGTACCGCCGTGCCAATATCGAGTGCTTCCGCGTCGACATGGGCACCGAGTAGACCAATCCGGAGTTTCGTGCCTTCTGCACCAACGCCGACATTCGTCTCGAGCTCACCGCACCCGACACGCCGCAGCCGAACGCGCCCGTTGAGAGCGCTATCTGGCGCTCAATGAAGGGGGGCACAGTGCGCCGCCGCAGGGCGGCGGAGCAGCTCGGCCTCCCTGATTTTTCCGTGATCCCTGGTCTTAATTCTCGCGGGGACGGCTTGTGGATGGAGTCGGTGCGATATATCGCGGGGTGCCTCAACCGCTGCAGTACCAAGGCCAACCGCGGCAACATCTCTCCGTACGAGGTCTTCACGGGTCTCCATCCTGATGCCATCGTCCTCGCGTTTTTCCAGCCGGCGATGATGCGTATTATACGGAAGACCAAGTAGGACGACCTGTCCGCCAAGTGATACTTCCTCAGCCACGGCTACCAACACGGGCGTTCCACAGTGCGGGTACTCAAGGCGTTCACTAGCCAGGTGTGCCACACCAGGGACATCGTGTGGATTTCGAGATCTCCCGCTTCGTCGCCAACGCCGCTCGCCGCTAACCCGTCGCGGCCGCCGCCGCCCACTGTTCAGCCTTGTTTCCGGCCTCGGTCGCGCAGCCACCCTTCTTGGTTTTGTGGGCCTGCCGCGTCTGCCCGGGAGGGGGAAGGAGTTCGTATCCCCGCCACGCAGCAGCCCCTCCTGCCACCATCTTTACCATCTCCCCCTGCACCGCCGATGCTTCTCTCCCTTCCACAGTCTCAGATATCTAGGACAGGACCGCTGTTTGTGACGCCGCCGCTCACATCGCCACCGTCCGCGCCCCCGCAACCGCTCGCGGTCTGGGGTCGCCGGGTCTTCCTCGGGTGGGCCATTACCGGAGGAGACACCGCTACCGCATCCTGCGTTGACGATGCCGCTTTTCTCCCGTAGGGCGATCACCGAACTTCGGCCGGGTCGCACGGGAGGTATGGTCGACGTTCGCATCGCCAGCCGTACCAGATCTAGGGGGACGCGAGGCAACGGTGGTGCCACCAACCACAACCACGATATTCTGCCCCCCTCGGAAAGGGATGTTCTGCTGTCGGCTCTTGCCACGCAGGACCTGATCAACACGCTTCATGCGGAGCCCGGAGGAGGGATGCCGGGTCAGGGGGAGCAGCAGGGTGGGGGGAGCGTACCGGTCACCCTTGTGACTCTCTTTGCGCGTCGAGCGGACATCGACATCGCTATCATGGAGCAGCGCCCTCCTCACGACCGTCCGGAACTGCCACTGTGCCACGGCAACGACCTGTGCGTGCGGAAGATCTTCGCCGAGGCGACCTCCCCGCGCTACCAGTATCACCACCTCTTCGAGGACGCCATGTGCCGTGAGTTTCACGGACTACTCAACGCCAGAACTTTTACCGTGGTCAACTAGCAATAGGTCGAGAAATGGATTGATGCTCAGTGGGTTTATCACTGGAAGTGTGATTAGTACGGTTGGCCGACGAAAGCCAAGGCATAGTTGGTGGCTAGAGGTGATCAGCAAACGCAGTATATACACTTTGGAGAGGTTTTCGCTCCCACTGTTGCAGTTTAGTGTGTGCGCTTGTTGGCCGAATTCGCCTGCGAGCAGGAATTCAAGATAGACCATTTGGACATGAAACAAGCTTTTGTGAACTCAAGGTTGGAAGACGGGATTGATATTCACATGTGACTGCCGAAAATATGTCGCTTGATGTCTGGCTTGGTAGGGAAGCTGGTTAAGAGTCTTTACGGCTTGAAGCAAGCATCTCGGCAGTGGCATGCGCACCTGAAGAGGTGTTTGTTGCTTGAAGGATGTGAGCAGTGATTGGCTGATGCCTGCTTCTTCAGACTGATTGAGGATGGTATTGTCGTTCTGACGTTGGTAGTGAACGTAGATGACGTCTTTCCTGTCGGGAAGAAGGAGAGACATGAACAGATTTGCAGGGATCTGAGGAAGATGGTACCTGTTAAAGACTTGGGCCCGCTCAACTGGTGTTCGGGTTGTTTGTATGAGAGAGATTGGGAGTCGGAACGTTTGACTATTTCCCAGGAGAACTACGCGTTGGAGCTAGCGAGGGAGTACAGTATTGAGTGGGGAAAGAGTGCGCCACTCGGTATTGGAGTCGTAGTGGGACATGTGGAGTTTGATGTTGATGAGAAGGATGTGCGTGAGCCTTTTCATGAGCTGATTGGGTCGTCGATATGGCTGGCGACGATGACGAGGCCAGACACAGCAAATGCAGTGCGTGCGATCGCGAGGTACTGTGCCCACCCGAGGCTTAGGCATTGGAAAGCAGCGCGAGAAGTTTTGGGCTAAGTGAAAAGAACGAGTTCGGTGGGCATTTCGCTTGAGAAGGGGAGTGGAATGAGGTCTAGTATGAAATCGTTTGCGGATGCTGACTTTGCGAGTAAGGCCGCGGATCACCGCAGTGTGAGCGGAGGGGTTGTCATGTGTTGCGGTGGACCTGTTGCTTGGTTGTCCAGGACTCAAACGTGTGTAATGACCTCAACCATAGAGGCAGAAAATGTCGCGTTGGGCGATGTAGTGGAGGAAGCGTTGTTCCTCGGACAGGTTCGGCGTTTTTTTCTGCCGGATGCTAGCATGCCGTTAATTCCGGTTTTCGAGGATAATGAGGGGGCTATTTCTCTTACTAGTAACCCTGTCACCAACTCGAACTCCAAGCTTAGTGTTGTGCGCCACCATTTTCTTAGAGAATTGGTGGAGAGGGACGAGATCAAGGCGGTTTATGTGCCGTCGGCGTATCAGCATGCCGATTTTCTCACAGAGGCCCTAACCATGGAGGCGTTTAAATTCCACAGGGACATTGCTATGAATATTTGGAGTGAAGGATGATGTTTCATGTGTAGTTTTTTTTTCTGTTTTGGACTGTATGCGTCGAGGACTGATCGAGCGTGTTTTAGTGGTGATATTTTGGATCACAAAGGGCTTTGAAGTTGTGGTATCTAATTGCAAACAGTGCCATGTCGTTTCGGATTCCGATTTGATGGTGCAATGATCTGACTATTACTGGTGCGGCATTTGCCAAAGTATCTGATATGTTTGGTTTTCAGAGTCTTGGAGACTCTTTTTTTTCTTTTTTTTCAAGATGACATTTTTGAGGAGGAATTTTTGTATTGACTTGGGACGCCATGATGATAGAAACGACAGTAGCCTTTGATATTCGGAGTTGGTGAGAAAGGTATAGTGTGGAGAACTCAACAGCGGTAGTAGAGGAATTTTGTGTTTGGTATTTAACTTGTGTCGAGAACACTACAGTAATATGTGCTCGATAGTGAATTTAATGGGAAGGAATTAAGAGAGCATATGAAGGAAAGATATGTGGGGGAGTGTTGGACAGGATAATTTTCTCTGTATTATAACTTGGTGTTGCTGTGTGGGTGTGTTTGATGATTGAACGAATTGTGTTCGAAATTGAGTTTGATGTAGGCGATAATGGATTGATCACCCGTTATCTGGCAACATTTTATTAAATTAGAATTGAGAGGGGACGCCAGCAGGATTGATCCCTTTTCGGGAAAGCCTCACTGTTGTATGGCGAGACAGTGATTGAGTATCGCTCCATGAGCGATATGGCAGCAATACAACAGCACGCCGAAGCAGAGAGGCTAGGAACAACAGAGCTTATTTTGACGAACGCAGCGATCGCTGCGGCGGCCACCCCGCTCCCTTTTCGTCGGGCGCGGAACTGGCACTGGCTGAAGGGCACAAAAGAAAGGAGGGCCTGAAATCCGGACCTATTCCATGCAAAGCTGTCAGTGTAGTGGCGTACGACAAGAACATCGGCCCGCACCAGAAGGAGCCGGGCGCCGGCGTCGGACGATGGAGCCGACTGGGACCACGAAGAACGCAGCGCCTCGCGAGATTCCGGTGGAGTCGACATTTTTGTTTTGTGGTTTCTGAGCGTGTATTGTTACCACGAACGAGGGTATACTGCGATGTTAAATCTCTCTACTGTTGCACAAACGGAAAGGTTGTTCACTGCTGCTGTACAGAGCACAAACCCCACGTTCTGTTTTTCTCCGAGAGGGCGAGCGACTGCAAATATTTCAGGTAAGTAAGATATCAGGCCCACCCGACCGTTAGGATTCTTGTAGAGAAAGTGAGAGGATACGGTACGACGCGAGAAGAGGAATGACGGACCCCATTGCACATCCCACACGAACCGGGCAACACAGGCATGCAAGCACGCCCACCCACGCGCGCCGAGAAAAAACCTCGTCTCGCTTTGGGGGCCTCCGCGTCGAGTATTGGCTCTTTATTTATCATGTACCTCTCCTTTTTTTGCGTGGGCTTCACATTTTTTTAATTTATGAAGCTTCGCGTCCGATTGATTGAATAGTTGATACTCAGCTTTGCAGGCTGCGTAATACGTTTCGCCTATTTGAATACTCGTAAGTGTGGCGTGATGAATTTCAATATGTTGCCTTTTGGTTTGGTTTGGTTTCATTGCAACCCGTACTAGGTACCAGTATATATACGTTTGTGTACCGGTATACATACGTTTGTGCCCTCCCGTATATACTATACATATTGGTCATAAGGACAGCTCTAAGATCCCGGGTTTAGTCGAATCTTTTATTTGCAAGCTGTGCATGTTACTTCGTTCGCGCGCACTACGGGTTTTTATTTGGCCTCATGCCTGATATGTAGAAAATATATTTTACGAGGAAGGCCAGACATGAATCTATGTGTATCGATAGAAACCACACTATAAAAAGCCCATTGTTATGGGCAATCAATTCACGGAGCAATCTCAACACTATTCCCTCGTGTTGTTCATCCTGTTTATGTACAATTGACAGCAGCCTGCTAGTGGCACGTACTGGTTTGCTAGGCTGGGCTTCGCGTATTTTGTTCATGAAAAATATGCTATAAGGAAAATGCCTATATGCTACATGCTCCAGAAACTGGCGATTTGTGGGCCCTCTGTAGGCTCATGTCGCTGCGCCAGCAGTCTGTTTTTCCTATCTTATGCATAACTCCGTTTTGCATTCATACCACCACAATACCGTCTTGCCACATTGCCGCAACTATGCCCCAATGGCACAGTTGTTCCTGGAAACCCTTGAAAATCACATTTATTTTTTTAGTTGCTTTCCAAGTTGTATTATATTAATGCGCAACCCCCCGCCCGGAGAAGGAGGGTTGGAGAAGGGGTGACCCCCCGGGGCTGCCCCAACAGCAACCCCACGCTAACATCCGCACACTCAAGTCAACTCCCAACCCAACTGGCGGCATAAAACTCTCGACGCCAGCTTTTACGCCAGTCTGACGAACAGTTCCTGACACATAACTCGAGAAAACATGCCAGGTACATGGTAACCTCACGACCACGTGCATACAAATTTTACACACAACTCGCACCATGCATACACAAATGACACAAGTAAATTTAACTCCCAATGTACTTCAGTGTTGATATACGGATAACTCCTTTCTCCTCAACTTTCAGACTGCGCGCAAATCCGAGCCAATGCACCACCGTCCGGGTCTACTTTCATCACTATCATATTATGATATAAAGAAACCGACATCATATTACGATATAAAGAAACCCCACTTGCATCAAACAAAACCAAACGCCAAACAATGCGGCTAGCCCCCCGTCGCCGCTTGCGCAATCAACGGCACCCGGTCGCACCACCAGCGAACATAACGGGTACATCTAACAAACAGCAACAAACACACAAGCTACTGCGACCATTCAATTCCCCCCCCACTGACTCCCTCAAAAGCACGGGCGGGTGGGTGGGAACCCAAACTAATTTGTATCACACCTTGGACCTGTAGCGTTGCCTCTGCTTCACTGCGCTGTTGCGTGTAGGTTGCGGCTACGTACCAGACAAGATGTATATACCAAGGGCTACGATTCATGTTACATTGAAACATCGCATTCATGTGATTGGCCAAACTTCTTACTTACGTACAAAGCTCACATTCTCTCATTCTTCCGAGAATACTCTGCTTGTACTTGGCTTTCGAAGTTGTGTTATATTATTGCGCAACCCCCCGCTCGGAGAATCGGGGTTGGAAAAGGGGTGATTTCTGGGGCTGCCCCAACAGCAACCCCACGCTAACATCCGTATACTCGAGTCAACTCCCAATCTAACTGGCGTCATAGAACTCTCGACGCCAGCTTCCATCGACTCAAATGGGAGTCGACCCTATTTACGGATGTACTCTCACGGCTCATTTCCCCCGACTTGCAATATCACAGGGAACGCATGTAATAGCACACTCCTCCACGGTTTCACTTCTCCAAAGTCAAATTTAAGAGTGAGTTAACTCGCCCCTACTCTGTGCCCTTGCCCGGCTGAATGCCACCGCTAATTCCTTCCTGGGCCACAACGTCGGCTACCCAACTGGCATCCTTTCCATGAATGCAAACATGCGTCTTGTACGCATCAGACGCCCATCGGCCCTCTCGCTGCAGCACCCCTGGTGTTTTCCTCCCCGCCGACAAGTGAGTTGCGCCTCCAATCCTCAGAGACTGCACCGCGTACTCCTCCGCACGCACGCCCGCCAATGCAGCCACTTTACGCAAAGCTGTCGTCGCTTGCTGCTGTGTTCACATGAACCATTTGCCATTACCAACACCAAAAGCGGCAAGTGGGGCCGACGAGGGAAGAAACGAAAAGCGATATATTAACTTAATCATGAGATCGACAGCAGTGCCACAGTTGCCCACGCGCAACGCCGGACCATAACATTCGAGCGCCGAAACCGCCCCTTTCCGCAGTTGATCCTTTTTCGACCCACAAAACCTAACCTCAAGGCGGTTTGCGGCAGACCACTGCGACGCGGTGAGCTGAACATTTTCGCGATTGAAACGCTACATCGACCCATCGAAAACATTAAGTTCCGTGCACACGCGACCGAGTTTCCGCAAACATTTCTGACGCGCGAGTCTATAAGAAAAAAGAAGCGCAGAGGGCGATCCACAAAACGCGACCCTCCGTTTGTCATGTGGAAAATCAATTTCTCGCCCGCGATCAATATTTCCAACGAAACAGGCCGACGAACGGTTACTTGGTTACCGCTGTCGGCATGCGAACGATCGGCTTCTTTGAGGGTATTACCCAAACCAAGATGAGTGGTGTCCAGTTCGAACCCTCGTGAAATTCGATCGAAGAACTTGATCGCTGACAAATGGCTCTCGATAGTTGCCGATCGCAATTTCTTAGTGGCAAAGTCATACGCTACGTACTCGAACAAATGCCACACGTTAGGCATG
>JBBMHQ010076576.1:0-12196 GCA_037834295.1 Postelsia palmaeformis
TTCTACTCCAGAGTCATTGGAGCCTCTCCTGCGACCACGCACTGCTTTGTATTGTGGTGATGAGTTAATGTGAGGACAGCAACAGCAATAATAACAACAACGACAACGACAACGACAACAACAACTACTACTACAACAACTACTACTACAACAACAACAACAACAACAACAACTACGACTACAACAACTACTACTACAACAACAACAACAACAACAACAACAACAACAACAACAACAACAACAACAACAACAACAGCAACAACAGCACTGAAGGTGCAATCACGTGACACAGTGTTATCTGGGAAGACATACAAACGTGCACGCGCCTTGAGCGTTATGTTTCTGCTCGAACTCGTCCAGCCCTGGTACAGCAACATTACGGTACGCCGTGAACGGTGCTTACTACCAGTATACCATAAGCAAGCGCAAGTGGCAGTGGAACGGGGAGGACTTGGACATAAGCAGCACGTAGGCGTCGGGAGAGGGCGCGAAATTCCAACCTACCTGGTAGATATTATGCTGGGTTCTCATCGCAGCAATCCGCGAAATGAGCTTTTTTCGGGAAGGAGAGCGGGTGGATTAGTGATTTCTTTGGTCGGGGAGACACGGGAGGGAGCGATGAGTGGCAGGGGTACTGCTGTACACGGGTAGCTCATTTGGGGACCTCCTCCCGTCTTGACATGCGATCCCAAACTCGCAAATAAGGGTGGATTACATACTATCAGCATAGTATTCAGCATGAAATTAGGATCCAAGTTCTGATGAGAATGAGGGGATCCTTTCTGCCTTGCGGGATTTGGCACGACCATGCGGACAGCGGGACACTTTGTATCCCTGTGCAGGTCTGCCTATTAAGCCGTTCCTCGTTGGTTCTCACATGTGTTGCTTGCTTAGAGATAACAGAACAGCTTTATTCCGTTCGTCACGACGGAGACTGAGACCACGCTCGCTCGTGGCTCTCTGAAAAACCCCTGGTTTTCCACCTAAAGTACGCCTTCCAAGTACTACAAATACGACCCCAATGCCTGAACCCAGGTAATTACCGGGATTTCAGCCTCATACAAAGCAGTATCATGACACTTGCCCACACTCTAATGAGCCGCATATGCAGAATTATGGGAAATTCATGGAAACCCCGATTCCACAAACTAGAATATGAGTCGAAGCTGCGGCTCCTCAAAACCCACTCCCACACCTCTGAACGGCAAGGCAACGAAGCCGGCAAAGCACGTAGCGAAAGAGGGAAGACGTCGCCAGAATGGGCAGGTAGAAATCGTCAACAAAAAACCATCGCCATGTCACCCGCGGCGGGGGGGGCGTGGAGGATGCATAAAAAAGTGAAAAGCGAACATGAAAAACGAGAGAAAAAAAATAACACGGAAGAAGTCAAAAACCACCGAAAACCCAGCCTACAACTCGGGAAACGTGTCCTGTGCCACAAATAATTGGTCCGACAACCCAGACCAGCCCCGACACTGGGCGGGGGGGTTAGGCAGAACAAAAAACGCGAAAATCATCTCCAACCAGGCCCAAGAAGGACAACAAGAACACAACCAAAAAACCAACCAACCCACACAGGAACACACTTGCCAGAGAAAAACCCGACCCGAAAACTCGGAAGACGTCACCAAGTAAAAAAAAAAAATCGAACGCAGCCGAGAAGCGAAAATCAGCTATCCACGGCGGCGCCTCGAGATTCGTCTACCTTACGCTGGACCCCCCGTACAAACGCGCTAGCCAAGGGAATTTGCAAACACCGAGAGCCTCGCACAGCTCCCATCGAAGTCGTCTAGCGCGCCGGAGAAAGAGGAAGCTTGTTCGGTCCCGGGTCGTCCAAAAATCGCACCAAATATATTCCATCCGTGGGCGTAGTCGCGCTGATTTTTCCCAGTCACCACAGACCGTAGTCGCTCTTGTATCAAAAATGGGCCCCGTTGGGACGGTGTTGCAGTATCGGCGAAGCCAGTCGGCGTGCGATAAGCAGCCATAACCGGGTGCCAGAAACCGTTCGCCGTTACTCCGACAGAGCTCCCGTTGTGCCTCGTCGATTCTCATTCATTCGGCGGTACAGGCGATTGATTTCGCGGTGCTGGTTCAGGGTGCCGACCCAGTAGCGCAAAATTGCGGGGTGAGAGAGCTGGAGGTTCATTTCCCGTTCTCAGGACAGGCGGGATAGTCCTGTCCGCTTCGTCTCGTACATTACCGCGATGACGTCACCTCGACCTCGAACCGATTGGTGTCCGGTAGTCTTTTCTACTTCGAGTCTACTGTGAAGAGGTGTCGAGATATTTCCCTGGGTGACATGGTACGGGGGAGATTTCTTGGAGAAGTTGCTGAGCACGTACAGCGTCAACCCCGCTGGCAAATGTTTCGGCATGTCGCCACGGTCGTGGGAGTTGGCACAGGGCTTGCAGCGGTGAACCGAAACACGCCGACGAGCATCAGCGCCGGGTATAGCGGAATGAAGATCCAAATACAGGAGCTTTGCCCCAAGAGGAGATCCGTCCGTGGTGTTCGCGGAGGAGCAGGGGCCAACTGCGAAAACTTTGTAGGGGTCTGTCCAGTTGAGTGAGAGTTTGGCCTTGAGGACCTTGGCGTCCGTGTCGGGCTTCGCCCCCCGGTGGATGGTGTTTGTGGTATGCGGTAGCTCGATACTGGTCTCCGGATATCTGACGGTTTCATATGTATTATGGGGTTTCGTATAATGTGTCTAGGCATTATTAGGTATGCCTGAGCATTCTGGTATGTGGGTATGGCTCGCCCTGCGGGGCAGTCACTAATGCTAATACGATACGACCCGGGTCCTGTGATATAGCGATATCACCCGTATATATGTGTGGGTGGAACTTGCGACGTCAAGGTACAGCTCACTCTTGTGTGGTGGATGGACCCGTGACATAACTGTACGGCCCTGTGTGTTGTGTTGGTGGTGTTGCATTGTTATCCTCCATCTCTTTTCTCTTGTGTTGTTCTCGTCCTACGTAATTGCCTGTGAGCCACGGTTGTACATCGACTCCGTCCGAGAGTAGTGTTACAAACAGACGGTGGCCGCCGTATGGTACACCTACGCCCAGCCGCCAACTTCAAATTTGGGGACCGGGCGAAGGGCGTCGGCGAGAGCGGAGTTGCGGCGGTTCACGCGGGAAACAGTCAAGGCGTGGTGTTCGCGGACGATACGATACGCGCACTGCTGACGGTCCGTCACCAAGTCGCAAAAGGCGAGGTGGTCGCGGGCCAAGCTTTGGGGGCCGGCGACTCCAGCAGGCTCGAAAATCGTAAGGGAGGGGCGAGGCAGCCGACCCATATGAACCTCGTTGGGAGCCATACCCGTGGCGACACTGACCTAGTTGTCACACGCAAATTCGATATGAGGGAGCTGCTTATCCCAATTGTTTAGGAACTCGTTGACGATCATGGCCAGCATTTCGGCCATCGTGTGGTTCACACGTTCCACCCCTCCGTTGCCGTTTGGGTGGTAGGAGCTGGTAGCAATTTTTCGAACCCCGAGAAGCTGATAAACGGCGTGGGAAAGCTTGGAGCAGAACTGGAGGCCGTTGTTCGAAAGTATGCTGCGCGGGCACCCCCAGAGAGGGATGTATTGGTTGATGAGAATGTTAGCCGTGCCCTCATCGGTAAATCCAGCCGCGGTGACGGCGTACATGTCGGCTCGGCGGCTGAAACGGTCAGTGAGCAGCAAGATGTGGGAACTTCCTTTAAGCAGCATCATAACAGATCCCCATCAGACTTTGGGGATGCCCTGTTGCGAGTTAGGAGACCCTGATGCCTTTTTTGTCTGACGGGACCCCCCGTTGCGACTTCGGCGATCTCCCTATCAATAGGTAGGGGATATTTTTTTTGTCGTATGGGATCCTCACACTTGCCTTAGAGTATTCCTCATAATAACCACATGGTATTCAGCATGAAAATGGGTCTGAGTCATTCGTATTGTTATACTGTGAGGGGATCCTTTTGGCTTGCGGGATCCCAACAGGCTTGGGGGATATATTCCCTTCCGCCTACTCAAGTACATGGTTTGAAAACATGATTTTCGAACATTACACTTGGGTGATTTCCCAATACAACTCTGTGATATTGGAATATCACCCAAATGGTGATAAGGGATCCCTTAATGATCACGATAATTTCCGAAGAAAAAACTGAAAATAGACGCTATATCACATGCGGTTCGTGCATATTGGGTGCACATACAATACAGGGTCCCCTAAGATGAGTGGGGATCCCAGAAGATAAGTGGGGGTCCCCTAAGTTGAGTGGGGATCTCCTTAGGTAAGAAGGGACCCCCGAAGGAAAGAGGGGTTCTCTAAGTTAAAAGGGATCCCCTGACTAGGGGGATCCCCTAACTCGCAACAAGAGTTTCCTGACGTTAAAAAGTGGCAGTCCACATGGGGTGTGTTCACATACATATGCTACAGAAGGTGGAGTGTGGATTGGATCTAGCCATAATTTGTGGCCGCAGTGCCTCGCTTGTCTTTATGGTGCTGCCGTTTCGTATGTTTCAATACTGGGCGCCAGGGCATACTTTTAATCGTCGCCTCATCTCGATCGTTTTTTCAGTTTCCCTGCGTCGACCGAGAATATATTTCGCTCATATCGAACTTTTGCCTATCGTGCTCGAATTGAAATTGGCAGATTTAACCAAAGAAATCTGGGGTGTGTGAAGATTTTATTGAATCGTAGGCGGGATTGGTGAGGGAATGGGAAACAGGGTTATCAAGCCCATGAGAGTGCAGCTGGTTGAGGTAGGGTTTCCTAACGTTACAAAGGTGCAGTCTACATACATGGGGTTAGGTAGAGTGTGGATCAGACCCAGCTCTCATTAATAACAACTCCAGATGCAGGAAAACAAAACAGGATTTTTGGCTCATTTTGACTCTGCGCATGGATTATGAGCTCAAGAGAAACAACTTCAAAGTCGATTCGGTTGTCTCGACTCCTTGTCATAACGTTCTCGTATCCCGCACGGATGCCCTTCCAAAAATGCGGTGCACACACCTTTCGTATAGCACACGCGTCGCGAAAAATGCACTCGTTCTTGTTAATTTCGATACCAACTGCCTTGATATATCCCATCCACCCGTATATCCATCACTACTACTACTACCGTATTTATTACGGGGCACTGTAGTAAATACAGTGTGACCGAATACTGTTGGTAAAAATAGGAAAATGCATAGGTTTTTGTGTGAAACGCAGGTCCTATTTATTATCGCCCTCCGCAATGACCACTCACTACCTGGTACCACTAAGGACCTGAAACCCTCAACGAGAAAACACAACCAGGCTCCTGGTATGCTACGTGGCTTTACTTTTTTGCCATCAATCCTTTCTACTAACTGTAGATCCTGCTCACAATAAGAAGTTCCGGGTGGCTATCTCTACTGCACCTGCTCCTCTCGGGGGTCAGGTCGGGTGAGCGTGCCTAAAGCCCCGGTGGTACCAAGTTAGCAGCTTTGTCTGGTGTTGCAACGGGATCTAAGGGTTGAATTGGCACACGACACGGAATCGCGGACGTGGGAGTGTGGCGAGTTTAAGCTTTCTCTTTACCAATCCGCCGGAGGATAGAAAATAAAAACAAAAAAGAAGAAGTTCAGACATCACTCCAGTTTGGACCATCGCGCAATTGATACCGGCGTACTTTGTGGGCACAAGGCCTTTTTATCTGTGTCTAGGGTGCTGTTGTTTTGAGTGCCTTGGTACTGGGTGTACCGCAGGGTAACATCATCGTCGCCTCCTCCCGATCGCTTTTTCCATTTTCTTGCTTCGAGTCAGAATACAGATCGCCTGTTTATGTTCAACTTAACCTGACGTACATAAAATTAAATGTGGAATTCAGCGAGGGAAAAGCGGGGTTTGTGGAGAGGTATCGAATGGTAGGTGGGTCGGAGAGGAGGTGGAGAGAGGGATATCAAGGTCATGAGCAGTGGTAGAGGCAGGGTTTCTTGAAGTTGGAAAAGTGGCGGTCTACAACGAACGGGTGTGTTCATACATGCTAGATGGAGTTGGAATGAGATACTACAGCACTCGATGTTTATAATTCCAGATTCATGAGCAACCACCCTACGCTACTGTACACTGTTCATTTCCGTGCGAGACCGATAAAAACACCTCGCAGTCGACCGCGGCGTCATGCTCCTTCATGTATGTCCATACCATTAATAACGTACTTCGAAGCTTTTGCGACTCAGTACGACACAATATATGCCTTCTGACTTTGTCCTTGCCCCTAATGTCTACCAGGTACATCTCTTTATTCCCCTTTGTGTATCCATGTCAAGCCGTCGACCAAGCCTGAAACCGCTACACTTACTTCTTACTATCGTGTATTATTATACGATTTTGCGTATGTTTCGCTCTCTTCTTTTGTCCGTTAACTTGCTTTCATACCGATCATTCTTCATGCGACACTCTAAAACGTTCCATATTATATGTATGGATGTCGTGCTGCTGGTGTTGTTTCCGCTGCCTTTCACCAACCAACGTTGCATCGCACCCGATATCTTGTTTGGTAATGTACACCGCTTGGACTTCTAATAGCTTTCACACCAACATATACCAGACAGCTCTCTTGTTGTTGTTGCAGGGCGGTCAATATCGATTCAAATGATTTCAACACGTTATTCATACACAAAAAACATATCGATCTCAGCCTTTTTATTTTCTTGCCCGCCTTTCTGTTTCCAGGACAACCCGGAAAAACTTGCGCTCGTTATAGCTACGAGAAAATGCAATTCCACCGTCAGGTCCAACCTCCCCAGTGGTGGCAGGCACGACGACAGACATGCTGAACTCTACCTGAGCTTTCCCCTGCGGCAGGCTCGTCCCACAACAGACTCTCCCAGGCTTACACCCTCTGCTTCTGGAGTTAAACGCAGTGCCTGACATCATCCGAATGAGATGTGGGTCCAGGAGCGGGTCAAGGTGGCAACTCGACTTGCGACAATTCCGACATAGTCCCCGTCAATTACCAGAACAGGGCATCCCCGCGCCTATGTACTTCCAACGACTCCATTCCTATACCTTTAGGGTGGCTTGCCTGCCCATTCCGCCCAGAACTTCACCTGCACTTCGGGTTGGGCTCGACACTTCTATACATGTATTGGTGGGAAGTGAGTCCATGCATGTACTCTTCGCGGTGCACCACTCACGCGATCATCGGCCTCTATATTATTCATGTGGTGTTGTCAATATGCAGAGTAAGATTTTTTGGCACATGAGGTATAGTACATGGATGGTACCTTCCCGTCGCGACCATTATAATCTCACAAATACCGTTTTGCAGAGGGAAGTCATGTTTTTACTTGATCAGTCACTGATGACGGCGCTGAAAGCAACTCCCGGTAGCCCATACCGGTCCGGTACCCTGGTGTGTGGTATTGGAAATTCAGATTTACGTATATTGCTCTATAACTAAAAAAATATGGTTCTCGTAGCAGCGTAGCAGAGATGGGCTTGATCCTGGCTCGGATGGTTCCCATATAGATTCATCTTGTGGCTTGTTCGAGGTTCCCTTCCTCAGCAAGCCCACGCCGTTGAGGCTGTTCCTGTGCTGTTTATAGTTTAATTGTTTTCGCTCTGGACCACCACCTCATCGCCGACAACCCAAATGTCAGTTCTCCCTCCAAAGTACAGGCTGTCATCTGTATTCGAGCGTTCACTCTAATACGCACCCCATAGTTGTACGGCTATGATATGCCAGGTAGGTGTGATGTACTCTCATCAGCCGACACTCACTGTCGGTGGCACCACGTGTACAAGGACCGCTGCTGCAATGGTAACAGAACCTGGAGAATAACCTACCATGGTATTGAATATGCTCATTGGTCTGCCAATAGAATGGGGAATTGCGTATCGGTACGAACATATTGTCCCCTGCGATAGGGAGGTGAAAGTGTCTTTCAATAGCTATTTCTTCATTCAGGAATGTTTTGATTGGTCAATGTCGAAGCTCATGCTGCATATTGTCGATGGTAAGCCTTTTAATAATAATTATACAGATCAATCGATCAGAGCAATAAACTATAGGCTCTTATGCTTAGAATAGGTGTATTGGTTTGTCTATCGATACCTAATATTTGTTCAGTGGGTTCAGGGCACTACAGATACAATGAGCATTGTTCTCAGGATCGGTATATGGAATTGCCCATCGATACATGCCGATATATAATATGTTCAGAGAAGTATTGATCGATACAAGGCCTTTATTTGATCAAGATGATCGGAAAAAATTGTGCAATGATCTGTTGTTCTCATGACTGGCTTGAGTTTTTGTCGATATGTTCCTTTTTAGGGCCCACGTGTTACTCCATGATATACTCACTGCTACTACGAACAACTTCTTTTTTTTTACGTTTTAACTCCATGACTCTACCAGGTATTCTCTAACAAAATATTTCACTACACGAAATCTAACGTCCCATTTCTTGAATGAATACCCTATTTTGAGGGTGCCTCCGTTGGCGGTGTCGGCATTGTCTTCGTCTTGAACGGGGGTAGTCGAAGCCTTGGCGTGCCTTTTTCTTCCGTGGTATGTGGCAAGAGGGTGCCTCCACAAGCCTCCCTCCTCGTGTCTCGAAAGGGTAGAACTTTAAGAAAGTACCGAAGTAAATGAGGGTCGTTCTCCGAATAACCCTTTTCTCCCTGGCTCGTTCGGTTTTCATGGCCCGAACGTCAACCATTATGATGGTCCATCAGTGATGGCGGATCTCATTGAATGGGCGTTGATTAATGTATCTTTATGGTTGGCATTTGTGATCGGAGATTCACTGGTATTTAGGTGTATTCAATACCTTAACTTGCCTCATGTGGCCCTCCCGCCGTGGGGGCGGAAGGGTCGCTAATTCCCTGGTTATTAAGACTGTTTTTCCGCCTTTTGTTCCCTTGTTCGCCTTCCGCCTCGTGTACTGCATCAAAGCAATACGTCGACAGCCGTAGTAGTCCGGCTGCACAGAGACAAATGTGTGATCACCACTAGCACAGCAGAGTACAGTGGTATCTAGACAACCGAAACGAAAGAGGATGAGGCGTGAAGTACAAGCAAAAAGTTTCTACCTGTCGAGTGGATGAGCTGGGTGAACCAACTGATCTCTCGCTGAAACTGCTGACAAGTAGCCCGAGGAGTGAAGCTACGTTCGCGGTGGGCAAAAATGAAAAGTTCAACAATTCCCGTCGTACCTCTGTATACTTTCCAAGGATAAAACCACCTACTGGCTCTCCCCTCCGTTCTCCCTCTCTCTTCTCCGACAACCCACTTGGACCAGCCAGTCCTCCTTCCCTCTTGCCTCGCTCCACACAGCAGAGCCGCTCCCACTCGCTGCTGTAAAGCCACCCCTTGTCGCACTCCCACCCGTTCTACGTCCGCGCCGCTCCTTGCCTTGAGGTTCCTCCGTCTTTTGGGGCACACGTACACCCGCTCTCCTCTCCGTCCCCCTCTTTTCTCCGATTGATTTAGGTCCCTTCAAGACACACGGCTTGGTGCAGTGATCCACGATCGTGTGCTTACGTCGGGGCCGCGTGCCTGACCGCTCACCGGGCGCTTGGTCCGTTGGTGCTTTCCTTTTATTTCATCTGCACTCTGCACCCCTCGCCCCCCTCACCGCTTTTATTTATGAATCAGTGCACCTACGTACGTACGCGGCAGATTTTTGAATATCTAGGAATGTCGCGGAGGCGCCGCGTTACTCAGTTCCCGATTTCTCCTTTCTTTGTTTCCTTGTCATTTCTCGACGGCCGCCCTAGCCTGAGCTCCCGACGGGGACACGTGCCTTGAAGACACGCGCCCCCGCCACCCCGCTGGTGCTACTGTTGTTGTTGTGTATCACTATTGTACGTTATCCGTTTGATGTATGTTGTGGTAGGAAGACTTTTCCGTTAACACACCAACATAACGTCGCTCGACAGGGACTACTGCTGTGGCTGATACGGTAACAAAATGCTAACTAAGGTTATATTAGCCATATACGATATCTCTCTATCTTGTGTTACGATTGCCAGTAGTAGTTCCACTGACACACTAACATATAGTGCTATGTAAGCGTCCATTTGGCCATGTGCGTTATCCGTCTATTGAACAGATTATGTTACGGTGGTGGCGAGTAAGAATTCCGCTGACACACTAACTGACGTTACTCGCTATGTCGCCTACACGGTAACACAATGCCAACGTTCCTTTGACCATGTACGGTATCCTGTTACGATAACCACAAGAAACTCCGTTAACACACGAACACGTATACTGTAGTATTTCTCGCTATCAGCTACATACACTAACGCGGGTAACACATACCTGGTATATAAATACTACGGTCAATACGAGACCAAGACATTAAAAAAAACTATCAGATATTGTGACGCGATCGTCCGCAAATATCATGACACGCTATGTCATGACACGTCATGACACTACATTATCACAAGATCCAGACATATATGAACGTAGTGAGGCAATGTTACGATTTGTTTCGCTGATTTTTAGCATTGAGACAAAATGTCAAGTGTTACGTTATTCGAGGTGTGAAACGTTGCAGAGAAATGGTAGTTCCAGTTCAACCAACCACCTCCATACTACATGGCCATCTTCCTCACTCAGTCGTCTTAAACATTCCAATGTTCAGTACCTGTCCACAAGCCCCGGACTTCCTTCGCTCAACATTCGACGTTTTTTTGTCAATACAGTGTTTGTACCAGGTACAAATCAAATGAAAGAACTACATACCAGGTGCAAGCTGTCAGGTATATGTATTGCGTGGTATCTCTAAGTTTACGTGAGATGCCTGCTTTGTTGACAACCGACGGAATTAATTATGTATAGCCATGGGCTCTTCCGACGGAAACAAATAGTTCAAGTTGCCCAGAGGCGAAGAGAAGAGAAAAACGACCACACCCGTCCCGTGCCCCCTCCTAGCTCCTCGTGATAGGTGCCCAAGCAGAACACGGCACTGCTCTCTGCCGTTTAATGGGCCTAGCGGCTAGGTCTGTGGTTGTGGTTTCTGCAGCGACAGCAACAGCGGTGGTTGGCGGGCTGCAGCATACAAATGGAGGAGGACGAGCAGGAGCGACGCGCGCTTTCCCGAGGCCCGGCGAGAACGACGGTGGAGGAGGAATGCGGGACAATCTCCGGTAGCGACGGCGACGAGAAGCTTCCGCGTCGCTTGCCGACTTGGCAGCCTTCAAGCAGGAGATGGCGAACGAAATCGCCCAGATCCAGCCCGTGCTCCAGAGATCGATTAACGACATTATCGAAGCCTCTGGCCGGGAGGGCGGTGGCGCCAGCAGGTTTGGAACGCAGCCCGGCAGCCCTGCTGCCGGGGCCTCCCGCTGGACCACTTCCACAGCGCCGCTCTACTCGGGCAGCCGTTCGGGGGCCCCGTCGCCGGGATCCTCCCGCCGAATTCCAGCATCGTCGGCCAACCCGTCGAGGGGGACCTACGTGGGCTTCCCTACCCAGCGCAGGGCAGGCTTGTCGTAGGCCCTGGGCGAGTGTTGGGCTACGGCGGTAATCCGGGTGACGCCAGAGCCGCTGGCGCCCCCCTTCAACAAGCAGGCTCCTTCGCCGTGGGCCCGGGAGGGTGGGGCTACGGTAGTGTCTTGGGCGGTGCCGGGGCCACCGTGGGCCTAGTGGGAGGGGTCGCCTACGGCGGTGCTATCGCCGGTACCAGAACCGCCCGCGCCCACCTCGCTCAGGCTGGCGGGCTCGTAGCGGGTCCGACGGGGGGGGGGCGGCTACGGGGGATACGTGGGCGGCGCCGGTGGCGCCGGCGCCTTTCCCGGGCAAGGGAGCGGGCACGTCGCCGGCTCATCACGGGGCCTCGACTATGCCCCAGGCGGGGTAGGAGCCAACGGTGCGCCATCGAATGGACGCGGCCACGGGGACCACGACGGGCGGGGCGGGCCCAAGGTCGGCTTGGAAATTTGCGGGGACAGCAGCGCCGCCAACCCGTTTACCGCTCTGGGCCGACAGGTCCACAACCTCATGACCAACCGCGTGGTGGCATCGTGGGTCAACCTCACGACTCGGCCGTGGCAGGTCATCTGCGGCGGTCGCCCGGCGTCGATGCAGAGGGCGGCCGTGCAGAGGTGCATGGGGGCCACGGTCAACATTTCGGCCGGCGTCCATGGCATGTTGGAAGCCCTGGCCGACCTCGACTTTCTGCTCTTCATACCAAGCGGCGGGACAGAC
>JBBMHQ010076587.1:0-12194 GCA_037834295.1 Postelsia palmaeformis
TGCGAGGGTCTATGATCATACGACTACGGCCATGCATGAGATCGAGTACATATCTCCTATCGAGTACACCCCCCCCCCTGCCCCCGTCCCGGCATTGTAGGGATGCGAGGGTCTATGGTCATAAGATTACCACCATGCATGAGATCGAGTAATTCTCTCCTGTCGAGTACACCCCCTCCACCCGACATGCTCCGTCCCGGTATTGTAGGGATGCGAGGGTCTATGGTCATACGACTACCGCCATGCATGAGATCGAGTACATCTCTCCTGTCGAGTACACCCTCCCCTGCATGAGATCGTGTACGTATTTCCTATTGAATACAGCCCCCTCTTTCCCCCCCCCCCGTCCATCGCCGCAACTGGCGGTCGCCTTATATCGTTTGTGCGGGGTGATTATGACCGTGTATACCACGTGGTGTGTTCGGTAAGGCACCCACAAGGCAGTTACATACAGCTGTTGTCTCTGCAAGTGGCCCGCACTGTATGACAAGCCAAATCAACTCATTGAAGTTGTCCTCCATACGCAAGAAAGTCCGCCTCACAAGCGGTTTTTGCTAGGACTCAGCTCGCCCTTCATGCGACTCGCCAAATACCTCACGGTGCTTCGCGCCCGGTGCTAGCGATGTCTGCCTGGCAGGTGAAAACCCGGCGTGGGACGCGAGGGTCTACGGTCATTGGACTACGGCCATGCATGATATCGAGTACACCCGCCCCCCCCCTCCTTCATCCTTATGCGAGAAAGTACGCTCAAGGTGACGAACCTCGCCTCACTAGCGGTCCTTACGTAGCAGGATGCGGCTCACCCTCCTGCGACTCGCTGAACACCCCACGTTTCGCGTTGCACACTTGATGCAAAAAATGCCTGCCTGGTCGGTGAAAACCTGACGCGCTCCGCCATATGTTCATGCAGGGACGCGAAGGCCTATGGCCCTACGACTATATGGCTGCGGATGACATGAGTACCCCGTGTATCCGTGTGGCAGGGAGTGGCGGACAGCAGAGGATGCCCTTTTTATATATGTAAAGACGAAGCTGCTGGTGCTGCAGCTGCCCGCTCCGAAGGCTTGGAGGACTTTGATGAGGAGAACAGCCGACTCGCGGAGACCGCGCTGAGGCTGCTCTCGCGGACGAACCCGGCTCTGGCGGTGGATGAGGTGGGCGCACATGAGGTTTTCATGCGAGAGGCAATATACATAACCGGGGGGGGAACTGGCGGCAAAAAAAACTCCCGTATACATCTGTAATAGCTGACTCTACGTCGAAGAAGATGACCGGCTTGCGTAAAGCGCGTTGAAGCTGCTCTCGCCGATGGACGTGGTTCTAGCGCTGAATGAGCTGAGCAGACAGAGAGGTTTCCATGCGAGAAAGGCAGGCTGAGACTGGCAGAAAAAATGTTAGTTCGGGAGTCGTTTTACGTATAAGGTTGTGTGATCTCCAGCCAGGACCAGCTGCGTATGTCCTGGTTTCTTTTTACGAGTAGGTGTCCGGTACTCCGTTTGTATTTTGTTCACCACACAAGCGACCGTGTAGTTAGCGTTTTCGCGGTGTGGGTCGCTCCGTCCGTAAATATGGCTTCACAAGTCGGGTATATCATCTGCAGATATATCAACTACGGATAGACCATATACAGATAAACCATCTGCAGATACAATCTGCAGATATATCGTCTACAGGTTGGTCATCTACAGACAGATCATCTGCAGATACATCATTTACAGATATATCATATACAGATACCGGTAGATCATCTACAGATATATCATCTACATATATATCATGCACAGAGATATCATCTACAGATATATCATCTATAGATATATCATACGATCCACAGATATATCATCTACAGATATATCATCTACAGATATATCTGCAGACATATCATCTACAGATATATCATCGACAGATATACAGTATCATCTACAGGTACCGGGAGATCATCTACGGATATATCATCTACAGATACATCATCGACAGATAGATCATCTACAGATGGATCATCTACAGATATGTCATCTACAGATAGATGATCTACGGATAAATCATCTACAGATATATTATTTACAGATATAATATCTACAGATATATCATCTACGAATATATCATCTACAGATATATTGTCTACATATAGATCATCTACAGATAGAGCATCTGCAGGTAGATCATCAACAGATAGATCACCTAGATCCCCACCTGCCGTTCCGATACATGTTGCACAGGATCTGTTTCGATACAGATCCTACCCAGGACACACGTCGTTACTTCAGTCCCGCTCGGCACCGCGCTACGAACCACACCAGGTACAGATCAATAACCTATTGGCCCCGAAATATCTGGATGATGGAGTGACAACCGACCGTGCACAACAGTTAACCGCGATCGGGCCGAGCGAGGTGTGTACGGGTAAGGTTCGGCGGCGTTCTGGGGCAGGTTCCTCCGCCCCCCACCCACAAACAGACCATGATCGCTTTTGCACGGCCATTTTTTTCTAATTTAGTTTTTGCATGACTGCCGTAACGAAAACGTTGTGTCTGGTGTGCGCACTGGCGCATGGGCTGGGCACGTCGAACCTCATCCGCCGCCGCCGCTGCCATATTCTCGGACAGGAATCGCCGGGGTGTCGGACCCCCCTGCCCCCCCTCCCCTTCCCCGCCCCTCCCACTATTATATATGGGTTGGTTTGGCGTCGGTTGGCAACGGCACTGCAAAAGATGGCGATCACTACTTGAGCTAGACAACCAGGGTACCGTTTTGATTTTTGGCGGTCGGTCACAGCTAGTTGTCGAGTTAGATCGTTTGTGCGAGGTGAACAACCTTTACTCCGCAGCAGTGGGAATTATCGTATCATGTAGTGTTCATGGTAACGCACCCAAGAGGCAGTTACATAGTACTCCCATTGCTGTCTCTGGAAGTGGCTACGCCGGGAATTGAATTTTCTCGTTGAAGCTGTCATCTATATCCGAATTCGACTCATGAGTGTTTTTTTAACTTATATCGTTGAAGCTGTCATCCATATGCAAATCCGGCTCACAAGTCTTTCATAGTAGGACGCAGCTCACCCTTCATGCGACTCGCCGGACACCTGAAAACGAGAATCGGGATAGGAGGCATTATGATCAGGATTGAAGCACGAGGTTAGCTGGTTTTTCATTCGGCAGGTACTAAAGCATCCTAAAAGTTGAAAAATCGTGGGTGGTTTTTTCGATTCTTCCTCGATTTTCCCCATGTTTGTGTGTGGACTCACCCCCGCGTTCTCTTCGTTACCTTGTACTGTATGCCCAACGTTCACGTTATCATATTTTGTGTTCCACGTTGGTCCTTGCTGGAGGTTCGTTTTAGTGTGTGTAGTGTGTAGATGTGGTTGCCATTCAACAATCTAAAATTAATTCGAGCATAGACGTGAACACATTTTTTGTTTGTTTGAAAACGGATTTGATTACAAACGCTTGCCAGGGTTTTCACAAATTGCGGTTCACTGGATTTTCTTCGTCCGATGCCCACATACACATACACACAGCCCTGCTGGTACTCCTGGTATGTTCTGCGAGCGTGCGGAGCTGCCGAGACATCGAACCTCTCAACACGTAAGGGGTCTATCTACGGTCATACGATTCCGACCATGCATTGTATAAGTGCACCCTCCCCCCCCCCCCCTCCACGTATTCGATACGCTGATGCAAACGTGCTGCCTGAGTCGCGAAGACCGGCAGCTCGAGGCGAGGGTAGGTTTGCGGGTTGCCATGAGGCAGGAGTAAAAGTTGAAGTAGAACCGGGTAGCGGGTACTTGGTATCCAACTAATTGAAGGAGCGGAGGGGCCTTTCATTCCTTCACAGTTCGCATTTCATCCCCGGACGCAGCAGTGGGATCCGACTATTTGTTCTGCGCGATGTATTCGGGGAGACATGAGTCCCGCCGTATTCTCCTTAGATGAGTTGCAGTACACGCACACACATACATACACAAACACGATCAGCGTGATATAACATTGGGAGGTTTGCGATCGTCCAATCCGGTTGCGATACAAAGTACCTTTGAAACCGACTGACACGAGGAGCTGGTCGGATGAAACAAATATGCTAATCCAAAGGCGCTAGCCAATCAGAAGGTGCTAGCTCCATTTGCTGACCAAACCCACGGAGTTACCCAACCCGAGAACACTTGCTGGAAGGCTGAAACGTCACTTTGGTCTTTGGTTTCTTTTTTCACCCCAGCAATCGGGTTTTCGGGGGTTGGGATTGTGTAGGAAACAGTCTGCAAGAAACCGAGCCCAACCATATTTTCTGGCGTACACTTCATCACGGTGGCCTGCCTCTATTATGGAGGGCCATATTAAAAAGGATCTACGGCACACAACTGAAACCTATCTATTTCGCTATTTTCACCAACAATATGTTGCTTTCTTCACTACGGTTCCCCGTAATAGGTAATAGTATTACAGGCCCGAAAGGGAGAGAGAGAGAGGCTTGGCAATGTTTATCTGAATGACACAAAATCTAAGCCTATCATCAACCGCAATAGAGTCCCAGACAATGTTTTTTTTTAAAGATCCAGACCTGGTGGATGCTTTTGGGCCTATTGACTATGGGCCTCCGTTTATTTCACAACAGCAATCCCAACCTAACCAAGTTTTTGGCAAACGCCCTATTACGAGAGGCCATAGTAAATAGGAACACATATTGTCAGTAAAAATATCGAAATATACAGCTTTTTGTGTATAACGTAGGTCCTACTTAATGCAGTATGTGCCCCGTAATGATAAATAACCAAATCAGACTCTTATCGTGCGACGAAATCGAAGACCCCACCCCCTGTGCCTCCTCGTGCCCGACGCCTTGCCGCCGCTGCTGCTGCGGCCGCTACGTTGTTCTTCGAACAGGAGTCTCTGAGAAAAGGTGTTGCAGAGCGGCCTCAGTGCCGGTTCCAAGTGGTGGAAGTCGAGGCCAACGCCTCCGAGACCAGCTGGGCGGGGACAGGGGACGACGGAGCCTCCCATAAAAAGACCAGTGTTACTGTAGTGCTGGACGTGGGGCACAATCCTCCGGCCATCGCGCGGCTCTTCGACAAGGTCGGGAAACTGGAATGCAACCAAGTGGGGGGAGTTTTGAGAAACTGAGAGTTGACGAATTGGGAGGTACCAGGTAGAGACACTGGGAGTTTATTAGATTGGGAAGTCATAAGTTGGGAGTCAATAATTGACAGCAAATGTATGTTATTTTCAAGGTTGGAGTTGACATGCCGGGATTTGATAACTTGGGAGTCCAAAAGCTGGGGTTCATGGGTTGGGACTTGATAAATCGGTATTTGAGAACTAAAGAGCTATCGGTATGAGATCGGAAATCGGAGGCTATGACGTTTTGCATGAAAGGTCAGAAACCAAATAGTGAGAGTCAAGACCGACGCCTCCGAAACCATCAAAGGGAGTGGACAGGGGACGATGGGGTTTATCCGGAAATACCAGCGTTGCTGCGATGCCGGAAGTGGGGGGCACAACCCTCCAGTCGTCACGCGGCTCTTCGACAAGGCCAACACTTTCAAGGAATTGGGATTTTAAGAAGTTGAGGGCTGGTAATTTGGGATTGCTTTATAATGGGAGTTACGATATTGGGAGTTAGCACGTGTCCAGACGTACTCTTGAGGCGAGACAGTTAAAATACGAGCAACAGGCCAGCTTACGCCGACAAAGCGTCCCATCATTTCGTGCATCTCCCCCTTCCCCTTACTCACACCGTCTTCCAGTTGGGGAGGGAGTTCCCGAATAGGCGTTTTCGCGTCGTGACCGCGTTTTCTTGCGACAAAGACTCTACTTCCTGTCTCGAGATTATCCTCGCCAACTCCGGACCCGACTTCATTCACCTAGCAGAGGTGAGTTCCGATTATGCTTCGTTCACCACTTGATCTATCTTCGAGTATTTACTGTCACTATTATCAGTTGAGGGGCGTTCGGAGTTTTTTTCAACCATAACTTCCATTTTTATCGCGCAATTTTCTCACCTTCCAGATTTTCCTGGTCCAAATATGTGAAATCCACTTTTTCTGTTTTTTTTGCTTGTGAAGAATTTCACTCATTGTGGGAGAACGCCTCCGTATCTTGATACAGATTTACAATCATTTCCTGAATTGAGTAATTCGGGAAGAAGCGCTCTCCGGTAAGAATGGGCCCTACTAGGGATTAGAGCGGGTCTCTTCGCCCCAACAGCAGATCGGCACAAAAGTGGGTTTTACTCCTTCAGGGCTGGTGGACTGGTGGGAGTGCCTTCCTGTCGTGAGCACGACTTACTTGGAATTATAATCGAAAGGGTAGCTTTGTCCGTAGACGAAGTAACGGCCCCCCAAAACAAGTAACGGACAAAGGGTTTATTGTAGAGAGAATGTGGCATGTCTGTATCGGGAACTGGGACAGGGCAAGCTAGGTTGGAAGAGAAGGCCCGCTCTCAGTCCTTCCAAGCAAGGCATCGAGCGTAGGTCAGCACCCCAACACCGGGCACGGGCAAGCACGAGGTTCTGTGACGAGCACGGGTAGACGTGAAGTAGTCGCTGGCTTGTCGATTCAAGTCGGGAGTTTGCGCCTTCTTTTCTGCCGCCCCAGCCCCCTTATTTTTCGTCGTGAGCACGAGTTACTTGGAATTAGAGTTAAAACAGGTATGTATGTGCACCGCAACACTAGAAGGGTTAACAGTCATCCTCCCGGGTGGAACATTTTACTGATTTTTCTGTCGACGTAATTACGCGTAACATTTTTTAAAAGGCTGTTTTTTCCTTCGTTATTACGTGCACTTTTATTTTCGTTTTTTGCTGTCTTGTAAGAATTCTGCCGAAACAGCGAGCTCGTTCTGTGTCTCCTGGGGCATCCCCGGCGGGAAAGGGTCGGTGTTGGAGCGGGCATTCTGGGTAGAGTGGGTGTGCTATACCACCCATGAACCTGGAGGAAGGCTTTTGAACAATCGGTCGACATCCTAGCCATGATTGGGTATTATGATTGAATCGTACATTATCACGGTATTGCGGCTTGTCCTGTTATTGCCGTAGATATGCTGCTCTTTATCTTGCTGGTCCTCTTGTTTCTCCCAACAATGGTGTTACGGTGGGACCATAGTTTAAAGGACCAAATAATGTTGGTAAAAATAGAGAAATGTGTAGGGTTTTAGTGTGTACCGTAGGTCCTATTCAATATGCTCCACCGCGATAGTAGATCCTGCTTCTTACCACGGCAGTAGTAGATGTCCTGTTTCTTACCACGGCAGTAGTAGATGTCCTGTTTCTTACCACCGCAGTAGTAGATGCCCTTTTTCTCGCTGCAGTAGACGTCTTTTTTTTTCTGGCTGCAAGGGGCCTTGTTTCTGACCATAGTCGTATCAATAGTTTCCCTGTTCCTTTCTGCAGTCGATATCCTGTTTTTTACTACAGCCGATATCCTGTTTTTAAAAGTAGATCTTCTGTTTCGTACCCCAATAGGTATTCTGTTTCTGACTTTAGTAGCCATCCTGTCTCTCATCACAATAGACATCCTGTTTTCTCAGAACAGAGGTAGATATCCTGTTTTTTCACTGAAGTCTTTGGATATCCTGTTGTAGATGTCCTGTTTTTTCCACAGTAAACATTTTCTTAGTACAGCAAATATCCTGCTTCGTATGACAGTATTAAGAGTAGGTATCCTGTTTCCTACTGCAGTTGATATCCCGTTTCTTCCCGTAGCAAATGTCCTGTTTCTGGCTACGTATACAGCAGATGCTATATACTATTTCCTGTTTCATAGTGCGGTAGATGTCCTGTTGTTTACCACTGTAAAGATCCTGTTCCTGACAGCAGTAAACACCCTACTTCTTACGACATTCAATATCCTGTACTTCATCACAGCCAGTAGTACCTGGCAGATAGCTTGTTTCTTGCCTCAGTAAATATCCTCACAGCAGCAGTAGATATTATGTTTGTTGTACGCAGGTATGTAGTGCCCTCTAGGAATTGTACATAGAGATGAGAGGGTCTATGGTCGAACATATCCGATCGTGCACGACATGCGAGAGTCTATGATCACACACACGTCTACTACCGTGCATGACATGAGTACTCCCCCCCTCCCTCCGATAAGAGTTCATGAAATCGAGTACATCGCTCCTATTAAGTACACCCCTCTCCTCTCCCCCCGCTTCAGGCCTCCACTAAGAGATCAACTCCTCCGGCTCTTCTGGCGTCAGTTCTTGAAGAAATTTCCGACGGAAAATTCGACCCCTCCTCGCGCAGGGTGCTGGCGGGGCAAGGCAGCGTACGGCAGGCGGTCAGGTAGGGAGGGTATCGGTGAAAGCTGATTGGGCTAGCCGTCCATTGATACATGCGACCATGATTTCAACTGATCCTGCATCGACCATCCGCCTTGATTCAACCTGCTGCTGATACATCCATGGCTGAAATATGTTTTTTTTGCATCAACCATTCAATGATACACGTATACGTACACGGTTTGAAACCGACCGCGCATCGACCTACCGCTCGACACGTGCGACCATGGTTGATATTCTGGTAGCGCATTAAATCACTCGTTGATACGAACATGGTTGTAAACTGATCGTGCAGCAATGTGCCATTGATACATACGGCTATGGTTCAAGTATGATTGTGCGTCAGCCATCGATTGAAAAAGTCCGTAGGTGGAAGTCCACCATCCATTGTAGAGTAGTGGTGAATAAATTGGTTGGAACTAGAATGGTTGGGTTCCTCGTGGTTTGATTCGTTGTTAATATTGACCCGAACCCCACGGAACATTCCTACCCGGGGGCGTCAGTGAAGAAAGAAAACGACTAACCAAACCCCCAGAGGTCGGAATGAAAAACCGTTGCAACCGTTGCGAAAATGAATCATGTGACGGTTCACATTTGTTTTTGGAGCGCCCTTGCCCTACCCCAAAAAATATTCCACAATAAATTATTAGCACACAAACACCCTGATAACTGTGTTTTTTGCGCAAAGACGCTATTGATACGACCATGGTTGGATCGATACGTACGATCATTGTTGAAAACTGATTGTGTGTCAGCCATCTATTAGTTCGACCATGGTTGACCCTGTTCGTGCACAAGGCCAGTTCATTCGCACGACCATGGTTGAAACTGATGGTGCTTCATCCTCCGCTGTGATGAGAAAAACGGTTGAAACCGATCGTGCATGAACAACCCACCTGTTATGCGCCACTTGTTGTGCGCCACTTGTTATGCGACTATCGTTGAAAATTCATCGTTCTTCACCCATGCCTTTATACGGCCATGGTTGAAAGTTGAAACTCCCCAGCGATCTGCATGGTGTGGTCTATCCCATATGGGGGACCTCTCGAGGGATTCCACGGGATGCGGTAAACTCGGCACCCTATGGTATTCCATGGAATATCCCATCCCATGGATTACCACTGGATATCTCATTCCATGGTATATCTCATGGTATTTATCATTCCATGTAAGGAGATTACTGCAGCATATCAGGGTACATCCCATCCCATGACAAATCTCATCCCATGGCATACCTTCCTATGGAATATCCCATATAGAAATTACTGTAGTATCCCATGGGACTTCCCGTGGGACGTCCCTTGGGAAAACTACTGCAGGATCCCGCGGTATATCCCACCCCATGATATATCCCATATAGAAATTACTGTAGTATCCCATGGGACTTCCCGTGGGACGTCCCATGGGAAAACTACTGCAGGATCCCGCGGTATATCCCACCCCATGATATATCCCATCCCATAGGATACGTTCCTATGGTATATCCCACCAATATTTTTACTCTAGTATCCCATGACCTCCCATGGGACATCCCATGGTAAACCGACTTTTGTGAATGAGCCCCCTCCTCCACGTGGTGCAGGGATGCTATTGTGGAGGCAGTGGCCTCAGAAACGGAAAGTTCTGAGAAAGATCTTGTGGTGGTGTGCGGCACGGTGTACATGATGGCGGACGTCAGAGAGGAGCTTGGCTTCGATGAACCGCGGGTGGGCGAGCCATTGTATTTTTTCGTGATGGTAATGTTCCCCCTTTTGTCGCCTCTCGACCGTCTTTGTGTTCTTGTCGTATATAGTTGCTCGTTCAGCCCCACTTTCACTCCCCTCTATGGTCATATACACGACTACGGCCATGCATGAGACCGAGTGCATATCTCCTATCGAGTACACCCCCCCCCCCCCCTCCCCTCCCCACCTGTTGGCTGCTTGTGTTGCTGTCGTGGTGGTGGTGATAGTATGATAGTCGCTGTTGCTGTGGTGATGGTTGTTGTTTTATTGTTGCTTTTGCTTTTGTTTTTGTTTGCGTTTTTTCTTTTTGAGTATATATGCCTTGTTGTGTGTGTTTTTTTTCTTTCGTCCGCCCTTTCTATCCGCCTCGACCATTGGGTCACATAGCAGGTTCACCTCGCTCACCACTCCCCTCTACAACTCGCGCGTTGCTTTTTTGTGCCCAGCCGCGAGGAAGCTTTATTTAGTCAGTTATGCCCTCGTCGACTCGCGTCTAGTCGCGCCTACCCACGCTAACCGCTCTCAGCAGTTGATTTATGTACCGTTCCGTGTCTCGCAAATAGATTCACAAGCTCATCTCGGTGGGATTCGAACTAAACAAATCAACACTACTGTAGTAACCAGGGGCGAGGGTGAAACCCAAGTGTGGTCATTACAGGGGGCCATAGTAAATAGGAACAAATATTGATGGTAAAAATAGCGAAATATATAGGTTTTTGTGCAAACCGTAGGTCCCATTTAGTATGGGCCCTCGTAATAGTATGTGAAAGGTAAAACGGTAAATTACGGGAATATTCACGGACTGCTTTATTTACACAAGATACCAGGTATCAGGTATACCAGGTATCAGGTATACCTGGTAGGCCACAAGCTCTAAACATGCCAAGTGGTGGTGGGTATCGAATATCGATATTTCGATACGATATCGATTTGAAAAATCCGGTAACACTTTGGTAAACGAAATGTGGTACTGGTGCGTTATCGATGAAGGAAGAATCACGTCAATCCGGCTCGGGTATATCGAAGCGTGTCCTTGAGAGTACTCAAATCAACATAAAAACACGGGGATGCTAGGGGGTGGAGGGCAAAACGCCTTCGATCCGATATATCGAAGCCTCAGCAATTCGATATATCGATACTTTCGATACGACATCCCCGACCCTGAACTCTAAACGATTGTGTGCGTCGTTGTCGCTCGTGTGGCGATGGCATCCGATAATTTGAGCTGTTCCAAATTGGCACAGAGCTATTCAAATCCTGTGGGGCTTCGAATGATCCGAAACCGTATTCCGATTAGGCTTCGAGTGGTTCGGAAGCGCGCTCAGACTCCTATTTGCTATCAGATTTTGCTTCAAGTGGTTCATAACCGCGCTCAGATTTTTTTTGTTTCGCATGCTTCAGAATCGCACTCAGAGCGTTCTACTCGGGCGTTTTCTTCGATTGGCTCAGAACCTCGTTCAGAGTTTTTTGCTTTGAGTGGTTCAGAACCTCGTTCATCGTTTTTTCCTCGAATGGTTCAGAACCTCGTTCAGGTTTTGCTTCGATTGGTTCAGAACAACCACGCTCATATTCCGCTGTTTCCGTCGTGTTGGCGCTGTCGGTCGTTGTTTTTTTTTCGCCGGCAGGACTCTGACGTCGTGGCGGAGGTTGCGGGATCCCACTTCAGATCAGCCCAGGTTTGGCGCTGCGGTGATTTAATAGCGACGGTACATGGCCGCAGACCGTTATTGGTGGTGCGCTTGAGCGAAGCTTTGCTCTACGTATAGCGCTTGGCTGCCAACCGGTCGGCCTTTTCTGACACAAGCTTGACCGAGCATATTGCCTCTGATTGTTGCTGCTGAATAAGCCATCGACCTTCGCTGGCGCGTTTTTGACCCGCGAGCGCAGCAGCCCTTGCTTGCTGTTCCACGTCGACTTACGATGACTTGGTATTAGTGCAGCATCGGGCGCACGACGCAGCCCGTGCTGCGGCCGAAGTGTGGTAGGAAGCGTGTCTACTATGTTCACCTGGGTTGTGTGTCTTTTGATGTTATGTCCTTCGATGCGATATTTTCGGTACACTACAATACTTGTTCGATGCGATACGATATTTTTCGATTTGGTACGATACGACACGGTGCGATCCGATCCGATCCGATCCGATCCGATCCGATCCGATCCGATCCGATCCGATCCGATCCGATCCGATCCGATCCG